>CACRXK020001695.1:1739-21840 GCA_902702795.2 Paramuricea clavata
TTGGCAGTAAGTGTAATCCACGCCATGAAACGTGAGCAATCACGCATTTTGGCAGTAAGCGCCATTTTGGCAGTAAGTGTCGCACGCGTCATCTGGCGTGATAGCCTCGCGAAAATCGCGGACACGAAAATCATAGGGATAGGTATAGAGTAATTCATCTGGTATAATCTATCATCTGTGCCTAAAACGACAAACGGTCAAAATGTTTTGACGTCTTCTTTAGGTAGTTTGGACACAAACTACGACAACTTCTTGACGTGAAAATTACCTCTCTTTCGGACGCTGTCCTCGAACGATACTCTTTCCTTTCAATCTCTGCAATATCGCAACTAATTCATTGTTAGTTTTCATAGGAAACTCTTGTCCTGACAGATTTATGAAATATTTCCAAGTGTTTGAACGCTCCCAGAGATCTTTCATGCAAAGAAGAGTGCTCTGAAGCACTGAAAACTCACCCCAAGTCACCTCTATCATCTGGGAAGCCACAAATACATTTGAAAAGCAACTTGAAATCTTCTCAACGGCGCGGTGAAAGGTCCGTGGCGACTTTTTGTCCACATGGATACAATAATGGTTTTGTGGTCTGTAAATTGCTCGGAGGAGTCTTTCAAATTGTTCAATATCTTTGTAAATATTTATATCAAATGCTATAGGAAACTCTTCTTCATTTTTACTCAAGGCTCTTAAAATATAACCTCTATTCTTTTTAAATTCTCCACAGTTATTCGCAAGATCTATATACCCCAGAGGAGAAATGAAGCGTTTTGGAAAAAGACTCATGATGTAATTCGCCTTTTTAATAACCCGTCGTTGTCCTTTTATGATTTTTTTGCAAACAGCAGTAAATTGATGAGTTTTGATGGGTTTTCTAGCAAAATTTGTGTTTAATATTTCGTCATTTAGTTGCCGAAACTGTAGTAACAGCAAGGCAAAAGTAAGAAGTAAAAAAAGCGCCAACATTTTTTTGTTTCTTGAACTTGGCAGGACATTCATCATGGAATACGGCGCTCAGACCTGTAAAAAAATAAACAAGTATGTTAGCTCCGTGGCACCATAGTTAATATATATGACATGGTTTGGAAACCTTTTGTTTTAGGTGATTGTGTACCTTGTGCAGGGTCACGGTTGAAAAATCCTTTGTCTTTCTATTGTTTGACAATAGTCAGTTCAGAAAGCTTGGAATGGGTACCAAGTATTTGTTTTGCTTACCAGGGCTATATCTTACGGCATATTTTGCAAATAACGGAGTATTACCACCATTTTTCGATGGAGAATGTTTGTGTTACATCGTTTGGTCAATTCTCATTGATTAAAACCAATATGTGCAGGGTCAAACAGACTGTTCAACCTCCATGTCCGTTTATAGCGTAATTTCTTTGAAGTTTCCCGGGTTTCCCAACCAGGTCTTATAACAACCATGGTGGCACAGAATAGAGACATACAAAAAGTCGACTCAGGCAAAAAAGCTTAACCGTTACCTTGCCATGTTCCTAGCCAGTGCGCTTATGGGTTATGAGAGGCATTCATCCCCCTTAACGTCCACCGGTTTGAACATTTTTACGGGGTGAATGCCTCTTATAAGCGCTTTGGCTAGGACCATGGCGACAGCATTGCAACAGTTACACCAAAATCATAGACAAAACCGACTTTCTGTATAAGTCCGATACAGTCATGATATAACAATAATGTTACAACCTTGTGTCGTCAACCTTGTTATATCATGACTGTATCAGACTTGTTGGAACAACCTTGTAAAAAGTCTGATAATGCCATCAAGATTGTTGCAACTAAGTTGTTAACAGCTTGTTCCAAACTTGTTACAACAACTGGGAACAAGCAGTGGGAACATAACTTGTCGACAGCTTGTGAACAGATTTGTAACAACTTGTTTGCAGACTTGTAACATAACCTATTAAGATATGTGGGTCTGGAAACTAAACAGAAGTGTTTGTTATATGTTTTTGGCTGAGTTTATGTTAATTTGTGCACGCTCAAGGTGATTGAGCTAATTGTATTTTCGTATAATGAAGTAATCGTCCAATAGGGATAGCTGAGATGAAACGTGCAACCACGATGAATAAAATTTAATGAAGTTGACACAAAGGATTTATGCACAATGAACTACAGTTCAACATCAAACAAAGCTCTTCTATTTTGTGGCTTTGAAGTTTGCCGGGCTTCCTGACCATCATATCTTTAATAGACAATGCTTGTAACAACTTGTGCATTTCTCAATCAGTCAGTCAGTCTAAACTGTTCTTCATAGAGGTCCAGTACGACTATTCCCTCACCAGTGATTGCGAAGCGTGTGAATAAATCAGACTACAATATATTACAGTTGAAAATCCAATATAATCAATTGTTGAAACCTACCTGAGAATCCGACACACAAGGAAGTAAAATCCTTGTGTGTAAACCTGTCAGGCACGGTGTATCATAGTGACATATTGACAATGTTTACACACTAAGTTTACACAATAGAAAATGTCTTTCTTGCTGTCAAACCTACAAACTGAAGAGAAAGATGAATGATTTAAAGCTTCCTGTATTGTGGTTGGCTATGCATCATTGCCTATAGATTTCCTGTCGAGGAGCATGTCTCCGTATCGATATGATCAGACACTTAAAATAATGTTGTATAGTACTACGCCGTGATTCGCATTGCGGTCGCCATGCATGTTCCTATATAACCAGTACGCTAAGGAAAGCCGGCCATCGCCCTCCTCCCGAAAACATTAAAAATGGCAGGGTTGGCATAGGCGTTCAGGGGGAGGAAGGGGGGCGATATACCATTCGTAAGGCATTAGCTAGGAAAGGAGTTGTGTAGTGCAAATAGGCCTTAATCTATACCTTGTATCATGATTTGCTTCCATACCCAGACTTTTATATAATTCAAGAAAATAATTAACATATTTAATAAAATTTTTTAATTTCATCACGGCTGGGATGAAACATAATGTCATATTTAGTATGGCATGAATGTCAAGCATAGAACGCATCTATATATACTATAGACTATAGTGCAGATAAAATAAACCGCATACTCAAAAAGTTTCTTATCCATTAGTTTTCATTTAGCTCAATACCAAAAAACTAGTATGATAGATCCATAAACCACGAATCAAACACAAATTATTAAAAGAAAAGCAGTAAAAATGTAAATAAAAAGTTGAAACAATAAATCATAATTACCAATTTGATGAGTTCTTGCCAGAAGCTTGATAAATTCTAAACAAAATCTATCAACTACAAGAAAAAGATGTCAGTTTTCAAAGATCTGTCGTAGCACCGGTATTACAAACTGTTCAACTATTTTTACTATGCCCACAAGTGACAACATACTGTCCAAAATAATACAAGGTCGCCAAGTTACTGAAAGAATATATATTTATTTGCAATTTTCCTCGCTCTGTAAACACCATTATAAAATTAATTGGATTTTAAAAGATATTATTTCGTCACAAAAAAAATTAAGCATGTGAAACATCAAAGCGCGCATAAAAAGGAACGTTTTGAACTATTTTTTTATTAAAAAAACTTGTTCTGTTTTTCCAACATAGGAATGAAACACGACCTTTCAGATTTCAGGATTTTAATCCTCAGTGGTTTGTCTCTGAAATATCTGAATCAGATTAATGGCCGCTAACGAAGGGATTTTGCCTGAAACTTGGAAATTTTTAAATATTTTTTAGGTGTTTCAGATACAAACCATCATAACTTATAATTACAATGAAACTGAAACCTGGAATGTTTTAATATTCTTTAGGAGGTTCGGATACAAACCATCATAACTTGTTACAATGAAATACTATCCTGCATTGTACCTCCTTGCTCGCGAATTTGATCCTAGGCCTAGAACTTTTTATGAACGTATTATGTTTACCGAGTACAAAGACAGCGAAATCATATTTACACACGCTATGTTTACCCAGGTTGAGTTAAGCAGAATATTTATTTTTATGAGTTTAAATATTTAAATAGCAGCGGAGTAGCCTTGGAGAGTGTTCAGCGCGTATACAGCTGAACAAATAGAAGTTGCAAATTTGGTACAAATTAAGAAAGGTCGCGCGTCACAATTTCAGAGCGAATCAGGAGACTGTCAGCAAACGAGTTGATATATGACAAGTTCAGATTTGACTTCCACTACCGCTACCGATAACCAATCAGATGAGTTTGATAAATCCGATTAACCAATCAGATGCGTTTGATACATCCGATTAACCAATCAGATGCGTTTGACATATCCGATTAATTAACCAATCAAATGTGTGCTAAGCCATAGTGGAAGTGAAATCTGAACCTCTATAATACTCGATACAGATAATCTTGATAAAAATTTATTTACAGGCTATAAATATACACTTCTATTAATTCATTTCTATACAATAAATATTTCCTCCCCACACTAGCCCCAGTCCACTAACCGTCACGCTCGGCTTTTTGCTGGTCGTGGCTTTCTTACGAGCGGCGTGGGAGACTTGGTCTTAAAATGTCTCGTGAACAATGGACTGTCAATGGCAAGGCCAAGATTGACGAAACTTGCTGCGGACTTCGTTCCATTTGCTCTGTGGAGGAAAAGATTGAGATTCAGAAACAGACTGAGGCCTACAGTACGGCATCATTGCTCTTTCATCTCTGCGCCAGATTCCTGCAATGTGAAGTTGTACGCAGGACTAAAAGTTCGTCTTAGTCGTAGAAGAATGCTGTCCAGTATAAATAAAGTTAGTTTAGTTTAGGTTTCCTTCTGTAGTAACACTGGATCAATAAATAAAGTTAGTTTAATTTAAGTTTCCTCCTGTAGTAACACTGGATCAATAACAGATGACCCTTACTGGACCTCTAGGGAGAACGGTTTAGAACGGATAGAGCTATCCAGTATAAATAAAGTTAGTTTAGTTTAGGTTTCCGCCTGTTGTAACACTGGATCAATAAGAGATGACTCTTGCCTGACCTCTAGGGAGAACAGTTTAGAATTGATACAGCTATTAGTATAAAAAAGTGAGTTTAAGAATGATTATAGTCGAGTTTCAAAACATTGGATATTTTAGCTTACCTGGCAGTGGAGTCTGATGAGACAGTAGTGGCCGCAGAAGGAAGTCGACTTTCACCGGGTGACGTAAAACATCGTTTCACATCCAATTGTGAACTATGACATAATGCACTTCGGGATATTCCGCCTATTTCACCACCCCAAGCTGCCCTCGGACCAGACCGGCACGGCGTCGGGCTGAGTCGGAAATCCGAAGGTAAGAACAAACCTTGGAGATAATCTTTTCTTGTCTTTGCAATCTTCGGAAGAAAGAGAGTTGTTGAACGTTGATTTTTTTTATAAAGTGATACTTATACTGAAATTCCTTTTTAAGTTTTGAAATCTCATCTATGCTTATTCCAATTCAAAAAGTTCAAAGAACTAAAGGTGCAGCCCACCTGTTTCAGAAAATCTTTGCGAGCGTTTCCATATCCGTTGAAAATGTGATCTGCAAACAACAGCTTACCACCAATATACATCTACACAAAGAGAAAACACTAATAGTGAAAATACTATAAAAAGTGTTATAGCTTCTTGCAGTTTCATTCTACTAAAACCAACAGGTTCCCTTCGAATACTCCGTTTCCTCCTGTAGTTACACTGCAATAAGTTTAATGCCAGTTTACACATGCAATTTTTGTAGCGATTCTTTCTCTGATGGACGTTCAGATGAGGGAATATATACTCCGAACATTTATAGCTCATCTACTCGTTCACATCTATCAGAAGAAGAACATCGCAGCGAAAATTGCAAGTGTAAACAGGCCTTTACTGGACTTCCACGGAGAACAGTTTATAAATGATGGAGCCATCCAGTACCAAACAATTTACTTTTTGATGTTTGTGATGTTACTCTGAGTATACATCCACACCAGGCAAGCTGAAAAGTTAGCCTGACCACGGTGGGAATCGAACCCGCGACCTTTGGGATACTAGTCCAATGCTCTGCCAACTGAGCTACGTGGTCATGTCGGTTCGAGTTGATGATACTTCGGAACTGAGTCTAGTTCCTTCGATATCAGTGTACGTGGCCACGCTAACTTTTCAGCTTGCCCGGTGTGGATGCACACTCAGAGTAACATCACAAACATCATATTCACCTGAGTACATAACACCAACACAGAAAAAAATAATTTACTTTTTATTGTCGTAGTTTAAGATTAAATGTAACCAACTAGTACCTGATTTAAAACTTAGCCTCACGAAAAATTTCAACCTACCAAGAACATGCCAGGTATAACATTGTGTCTCTTGACCAGTAAAAGTTGTTGGATCTTGACAATACTATCCACATTATACAAAACAATACGATATGAATCACTGCGAGCCTGTAGAGAAATATTCATAGATAAATACAGGGTATATACTTTATAGGAAAGTTTGTCCAAGATCGAGCAATCGTTAAAAACAAAGGACAATAGCGAAGAATGAAGCCTTACCTGAGCGCATGGAAATGAGCGATTTCTGTTTTTCTCATAATAAAGTTGTTCCAGCATACTCGTACATTGTGTCACAGATGGATTTCTGAGAAAAGTAAAATATTTACTTGAGATTTCTGTAAAAATAGCATGCATTCTTAATGAGCAGACCAGACAACACTGTCTTGTTCAGAGTGTGATTTACCTGGACGAAACTATATTGACAACCAAGAGCTGAGTATGTGGAACACTTTCTTTGACAAACTTATCGTAAGCGAGGTCGGATACAAATGGAATCTCTCGTTTTCTGCATCTAAAACGAAGGTTAAATGACGTAAGATGTATGAAAGAATGGACCAATCATTACCCACCCTTGGCTAAGAAATTTACAAAAGGATACCAGTCAGTTGTCACACATGTGCTTTACCACTTCTGTGACACGAGTTTGATAACTGCTTGTGCAATGTTCTGCAGTGTTTCATGTCTGCACATGTACTTTCTTTGGAGACACCATGGTATAGCTGTTGACATTGCCTTTTAGTCCTCAAAATTTGAGTGAGTCATGCTTTGGAAATGACAATAAATATTTATTACCCAACTCTTGAGTTGTTTTATTTTTCATTTACCCAACCTTTTACTCACTCAAGTTTTGTTCACCCAACCCTTTTCTCTTCGGTGCCACCCCGCCATAAATAATGACGCTCCCTGACGAGTTCCGTTATTGCATAGTACTGAGAAAGATCAATAAGTTATCAAGGCATCACTCAGTACCTGCAACATGGATATTTGTCACCGAGAAGCTCGGCGCGCAATGCCCTGAAATGATGTGAAGGAAAAAGCCTCGCAAAGCAAGACAAACTTGTGTTAATTTCTCACCCAATTTTTATCTAAATTTAACAAAAATTTAATCAATATATCCCTGGGCAACGTCCATTTTAGTCCCACGAAATTTCGCTGACAGACAACATTCGCGGATGAAAACATAAAACAAGTAAAGGATACACTGGACAGCCTTCCTTAAGCGAAGAACTTCGATTCTCGTATGACGTCATACCACATCGAAATGGAGGCTTGGGAGCCGACTGGTTTCTAGAAGAAAGATAAAGCTCAACATCACTCCAGTTGCCAAAAGCATGCCACAAGTAACTTTATTTAGACTGGATAGTTCTATCAGTTCTAAACTGTTCTTCCTAGAGGTCCAGTAAGGTTCATCTCTTATTGATCCAGTGTTACTACAGGAGGAAACCTAAACTAAACTAACTTTATTTATACTGGTTAGCTCTATCAGTTCTAAACTGTTCTTCCTAGAGGTCCAGTAAGAATAGTCTATTATTGATCCAGTGTTACTACAGAAGGCACCAGAAGAAAACCGGCGATGTTTGTTAGAGTCAAACTGGAATTAGGAAACCTAAACTAAACTAACTTTATTTATACTGGTTAGCTCTATCAGTTCTAAACTGTTCTTCCTAGAGGTCCAGTAAGGTTCATCTCTTATTGATCCAGTGTTACTACAGGAGGAAACCTAAACTAAACTAACTTTATTTATACTGGTTAGCTCTATCAGTTCTAAACTGTTCTTCCTAGAGGTCCAGTAAGAATAGTCTATTATTGATCCAGTGTTACTACAGCGGCACCAGAAGAAAACCGGCGATGTTTGTTAGAGTCAAACTGGAATTATTTCTTCTTCTTCCATGCGATTGAAGTGAAATTATAGTGAAGCAAGTGCTTACGCTAGAATTTGCTCTCTATCCATCTCAGTCAAGTACACTGGGAAAATCTCAGCATCATCACGTGACTTGTTCCCACACTCCAGATAACCCTCCACGGACTTGGCTAACTTGTCCAGCGACATTACGTTGACTCTCTCACCACGTGGTAAGGGAGGCGCTGACGGTGCTCGGTGTCCAGCGGTACGGACAGGTGACTCTGATCTTTTGAAAGTCACTCGGGCTGAAGGCATTTTCCCTGGGAGAGATTTAGCTGACATGGTGTGCTTGCGATGTGCTCTCTTATCCGGGACTTTAACTGGTGAGGAAATACCAGCCAATAAGCGATAGCTCTCCATCCAGTCATAGACAATACTCCTAGAAATTATGAAGGAGAATAAGCTCGAACGAGCTGTGGATTGAAAGAGATATAACTATTTATTTATTTAATTCGCCTTGTACATATTACAGTGGCAGGGAATCCGCAACAGCGTTTGCCAATTACTGCGGGCCCTAAAATATAAGAAAAATACTATCTGAAAAATACAAGCAGAAATTCGACGAAGTGCCTTCGGTCGAAACGTGGAAGTTCTGATTGTATTTCTCTGGTAGTTGTAACTCACTCAGTCCGCAACTGATTGGACCTATTACCTAATGAACAAAATTTTGATCTAGACAAGTCACAAGTCTAGACAAAAATTTCATCACAGCTTGAAAGAGCACCACGAAATTAGTAATATTCCGAAGTTTCGTTGCGAAATGTTGTAAAATGCGGATAATATAGCCCTGCGAAGTTTGCCGTTTTTCAGTCATTTTGTATTACGCACGGGAAATTGGTAATCAGATGATCAAACTGATTATCAATTTCCCGTGCGTAATACAAAAAAGTTTAAGGTTTTTTGAGACAACCTTTTTTGAATTGGCTGTGTACAAGTCCTGGGCGATTAAGGGCAGGAAAATGTTGTTCAAACTTGATTCGTAAAAAGAAAAGCTGACAGGCGAGATAAGAGTTTACGTACTTTATTTTTCGTCGCATTTTATACAAGTCAACATCGGAAGCAAGGTCTAGAGCAAGATTTTTTCTCTCGGGAAATATTTTATCCAGATCTTCTCTTCTAACTTCTTGTAACTCTTCAGGATTGCTTTGCTGACTCATCTTGTGAAACAACAAAAATCCCACTTTAGATGACATGCTCAAGAAAGCTGAGACCGGTTGTACAAAAGTCGGATAACGCTATTCCCCAGGGGCCGGTTGTACGAAGGGCGGATAGCGCTATCCACCGGATAGTGATTTTTCAACCTTTGTAAAATGCTTAACCATAATATGTGCAGTGGCTTTAAACCTGACAAAACACTCCTAATTAGTATTCTTTATATAAAGAATACTAATAAAGCAGTATCTATTGTAGTCGTGTCCTCATTAGTATTCTTTATATAAAGAATACTAATAAGGCAGTATATCTATTGAATTTGTATAGTCGTGTTTGAAGTCGTTTAATAACTCGCAGGTCGTGTTTTATTAGGTCTAAACCTAATAAAACACTCCTGCTCGTTTATTAAACAGTACATAAATTTCTACTCTACAATTTCCATCTACAATAGCCAACAAGTATTTTTTATTACCCGTTGTTGAGCTCTGGCTTTTCGTTCTTCACGCCTTGTTCTGGGTACTCTACTGGTTTTCACAGCAGTGAGCTGAAACAAATCACAAAAACAATTTAGAAATATTTCTAGACTTTCTACATTTGTATGGTATGACAAATTACCTGGTGGGCAGTTTCTGATAGATAATCACCCGTAGTCATCATTTCACCCTGAAAATAAGATAACATGGTTAATAAACTACCTGAAAAATACAAGGAGAACTTCGACGTTTCTATAGCAAATGCCCATCATTGGAAAGTTAGTAGCCAAACCTAAACCAACAAAGGGCCTTCCCTCAAAACCTCAAAGTTCTCACTGGCACAACCATTCAACATTATATTCTACTCCAATGCAATTTTGGAATCGTTTCTATCCTACAAATCAAGAATGCTTACCGCGGAATGGACAAGAGTACAATGTAAATCCTGTATAATGCCAACATTCACTTTATATGTTTCTTGCCTCGCTGAGAAATGTAGATTCATCTGATTTCGACTGGCTATCTTCAATGTTAAAAACTCATTTAACTAAAGAAAGAAGTAGATTTGTCAGTTTTACGTTTTATAAATTTTCACTTCTTCGATATCATAGGAAATTTATCGAGGATTGACAGATGGCCCGGGCAAACGGGAACAAGAGTTGTTTACTGCTTACCTCCCAAGAAATAACTGGATTGAGTTTACAGTTCTTCCATGTCCAACGTTGCACCAAAGCATGTTGCTTTAGTTAGAAAGAAAAGTTAGTTGACATCATTTAACATAATTTATCTCTTCCGTTTAATATAATGAAAGCGCATTAATTCACATATTTTGTTACGTTACACGATTCGACGACTTCTCTCCAGAGGCTTGTAGCACCCTTATTCTGTGCTTAGAATCACCCCTAGTTTGTGCTTTTAGCCGTTGTATAAAGCGAGGTAAGGGGAGTGAATTATTCATGAAGAGGGCGTCGAAAGAACCAATTTATACAAAAGCTAAATGCAAATATCAAACCTTGTCATAAATAGTGCCTTCTTTAGGTGTGCACATAAATCTTGAAAGAAACAAGAAAGCGGTTTAGAACATATCAAACGAGTCTTTCAACTAAACAAATACTTACAATTTTCCATTTCTATCATAGCAGCAAGCATTCGTGGGCGTGAAGTATGCCAGTAATGTTTCATCGTCGGTTGCATACACGTACGTGTATTTTCCTTCACCCATCACATTTCTTGCCGTACAAACTGCAATCTTCCCTGAAGGATAGCTGGGGGTTCTTAGTTAAGTTTCTCTATACATTTTCTTTCCTATCTATCCTTCCACCCACCCACCCACCCACCCACTCCCTTCCCTTCTTTCATCTTCCGTCCTTCTATTCTTCCTTCCCACCCTCCTCTCTAGTATCCTCCATCTCCCTGCCACCCCCCTCCTTTCTACACCCCTTCTACCTACCATCCTCCCTCTCTTCTCCCCTCCTTCCCATCCTTCCTACCTTACCCCCTCCCTGCCACCCCCCTCGTTTCTACATCTCCTTCTACCTACCATCCTCCCTCTCTTCTCCCCTCCCTCCCACCCTTCCTACCTTATCCCCTCCCTGCCGCCACCCTCGTTTCTACACCTCCTTCTACCTACCATCCTCCTCTCTTCTCCCCTCCCTCCCACCCTTCCAAATTATCCCCTCCCTTCACCCCACTCGTGTTTTGGTCCTTCCTTTCTTCCTTCCTCATCCATTCCTTTCTCCCTCCTTACTTACTTCCTCCCCTCCTCCCTCCCTTCATTCCTACCAAACCCATCCACACATCTTTCCCCCCTCACCCATTCCTTCCACCCTCCTTACTCCCCCCTTAACTCCCCCCTTCCATTCCAAGACGCAAAAAGGATACTACAAATTCAATGTATCATCAGGCAAGGCAACGACAAAGAGTTCAATTTTGGCCGTGCCAGAAGAAGTTCTTTTTATCCTCTGCCTTCCCTTCCTCACTTTCTGCACCACTCTCTCTCCATATTCCTTGAAAACAACGGGCGATTTTTTCGTCTTCGGCTCCTTCAAGACGACGTCCTCAATCTCCGGAATAAATGTCACGAACTTCTTGATAGAAACAAACTCCGCTTGCTTCGTCAAGAGTTTCGTCACTTGACTTGTGTCAACTTTCGACTCTCCGTACTGTTTGATAAGCAGTCGAGAACCGTGAGTAGTAAGATCACATTCAGAGCTGCAGGAAAGAAAGACGTTGTCGTTCGTAGCTTGTGTCGTTAACGCACATTTCCGCTCAGGAAAACTTTCCGCAGAAAGAAAATTTTGTAAAATGTCATTGGCTGACACAAATTTTCCGTCGGAAAAACTTTTGAAGTTGAAAATGTTCAACTTCGGTGGCGAAGTGGTTAGCGCACTTGCCTTTCACCTCTCCGATCTCGCAGGTTCGAATCTCAGTGAGAGCTTCTCAATGTGACTCGAACCCAGTCCTCATGTGAAAAGAGTAAAAAAGTCAACGCTCTGCCGAAAGTCGTGGGTTTTCTCCGGGCACTCCGTGTTTCCTCCCACAGGGAAAGTTGACAGGGTGGGTTAGGCACATAGGTCTGGAGGCAGATCATTAATGAGGTATGGACTAATAGCGGCTGCTCAAGCGCCATTTGTAAGCTCAAAGTCTACCTCGGTCTGCTTCACGTCAGTCTGGTTCTATCTATCTATTCATAATGTAACCAGTCACTGAAAAGCCCTGTTAGGGAGTGTGCTGTGAAATATCTATCTATCTAACTTTTAACAATGATATTTTCAGAAAATTTTCTGTCCGTGGAAATTTTTCTTGAGTGGAAATGGGTCTTAACTACGTAGAAAAGGATAAAAACACATTTATATGATTCCAATGGCCTTTCCTTACGCTACAAACTCCTGACTTAGTGCAACCACGTAACATTTATGGTCTCTTTTTGGAAAGTAGTAGGAAAGTCAAACCTTTTCTGAATGGCTTCTTGCAGTCTAGCTCTTGCCCACTCAATCACAGTCAATCTTTCTAAATCTGCGTCAGGACTAACGTGATGCACCCAACCTAGAACAATGATATGATTCATTCTACTGGGCTGTATTAAAATTGTAAGATCTACAACAACAAAAATTTGAAACACTTTACCATTGTCTTCACAAGTCTTGGACATAAGAGAAAATTGAATTGAATTCCCTGGAATCTGTCCTGCGACTGTCATAAAAAAGAAGGTTGAACTGTTAAAGTGCCTATGTCATGATTTGTGTAAATTATTATTTGTAATCACTGGTATATTTTATGAAGAAATGCAATATATCTTTAAAAGAAAATATTCCATCTCCACAGGATTATCATGCCTCAAACTTACCGGATATGACATCAAACTGGGAATTGCAAATTAGACTTCTTTTGTTTCTAGCGTATAAAATTCCCGATTTGATGTCATATCCGGTACCTTTGAGGGCTGATAATCCTATGAAGATGGTATATTTTCTTATAAAGATATATTGCATTTCTTCATAAAATGCACCAAAGATAAAAAATATTTAAAATCTCAAATCATGACATAGGCACTTTAACGTAGCGCCCGACAATGTAAGTCCCGCTATGCAAATTTAAAATTATTATCATTATTCATTTCTTTAGAAATTGATTGTTTTCACAGTCAATGAACACGAAAATATTTGCAGAGCGGGAATAAATTGTCGGGCTGGCTACGCTATTGTACATGCCACATATTACTTGAGAAACTAAGTAGCACAGACTGCGTTGTGTCCAGTGAACTCGTTGTGTCTCACTCATTTTTGCGTGTTAACTCGCGTGTTACTTCTGCTATATAATTTAATTTGCGTGTGCTCAGAGTGGAAGCTATTACCTTCACCATCTTTCTGCATAACGTCCTTGATGAATGAATGTTCTCTTTCTATTCCAGTTTCATCTGACGGTTTTTTCTCATCTTTTTCTTTTTCTTTAATGACTTCTTTATCTACTGCTGCTCTCCTTCTCCACTGGATGGCTACTCAACGTAAATTTGTAAACAAATGAAGCAATTTCAATCAATCAGCAAGCGCCATGTAATGGTAGAAGTCAAAGTGTTTGCTATATACTTGTTGCTGCCAAACAGCCAATCAACCAGTCAGCTAGCCGAATGGTCATCCGTCCATTGGGCAGTCTGTCAGCTGGCTGAGCAGTTGATCAGATGGCTGGGCAATCTGTCAGATGCCTGGGCAGTCTGTCAGCTGGCTGAGCAGTCTGTCAGATGGCTGAGCAGACTGTCAGATGGCTGTGTAGTCTGTCAGATGCCTGGGCAGTCTGTCAGCTGGCTGAGCAGTCTGTCAGATGGCTGAGCAGACTGTCAGATGGCTGTGTAGTCTGTCAGATGGCTGGGCAGTCTGTCAGCTGGCTGAGCAGTCTGTCAGCTGTCAGATGCTGAGTAGTCTGTCAGCTGGCTGAGCAGTCTGTCAGATGGCTGAGCAGTCTGTCAGATGGCTGTGTAGTCTATCAGCTGGCTGAGCAGTCTGTCAGCTGGCTGAGCAGTCTGTCAGATGGCTGAGCAGTCTGTCAGATGGCTGTATAGTCTGTTAGATGGCTGGGCAGTCTGTCAGCTGGCTGAGCAGTCTGTCAGATGGCTGAGCAGTCTGTCAGATGGCTGTGTAGTCTGTCAGATGGCTGGGCAGTCTGTCAGCTGGCTGGGCAGTCTGTCAGCTGGCTGAGTAGTCTGCCAGCTGGCCCAGCAGTCTGTCGGTTGAGCAGGATGGCTGAGCAGTCTGTCAGATGGCTGTGTAGTCTATCAGCTGGCTGAGCAGTCTGTCAGCTGGCTGAGCAGTCTGTCAGATGGCTGAGCAGTCTGTCAGATGGCTGTATAGTCTGTTAGATGGCTGGGCAGTCTGTCAGCTGGCTGGGCAGTCTGTCAGCTGGCTGAGTAGTCTGCCAGCTGGCCCAGCAGTCTGTCGGTTGAGCAGTCTGTCAGTTGGGCAGTCTATCAGTTGGTTAGGCAGTCAGTCAGTTTGTTGGTTACAGTAGTTTAATTAAAGATGACAAAAACATACATAAACTTGACTTGTCTGGAATATACTTATATTTCTCCAGTCGTGTTCTTGGTGTTTTTGCAACATTAACACATCTCACTGATTCTCGTCTAAAACCCCGAACGCTGTTTGGCAGTTCACCAATCTTTACTTCCTTGTCCTTCATGTTACTCGTGCTGTCTTGTTTCAGGACATCTTCCAAAGCTACAACTGAAACACTTGGTTTCAGTAACAGATCACCAAGTGAATCTTGCGACATCTTCATTGGATTTTCTTGTTTATTGTCAGTTACTACTTCAACTTTGATAAGTGGTTTCTGAGGTGGCTCGTCACTTGACTTTTGTGACTTTTTTAAAGCACCTGAAAAACTTCCTCTTTTGGGAGTATTGTGAGATGCTTCAGAATTTTCAAGTGTTTTTGCTTCCTCTGTCGTCTTTTTTGACTTCTTTGAAAAACTATCTCTCTTGCCACGGCTAATTTTCCCATCATTTTCACTATTATCAACGTCCCCCCCTGACTCTTCACGCAACTCAGACATGCCTGGTTGCTGACTGTTCGCCTCGCTAACTGACTGGGCTGTTGCTTGCTGTTTATATCCAGTAGTCTGCCATTGTCGTTTGGTATATACCGTGTTCACTATTAACTGCTCAAAATTCCATTTTAATTTTTCAGCCAAATGAAACGGAATTGAAATGCCTATTGCGTGTAGATTGAAGTCGCTTGTACTCACATCTAAATAGCGATTGTTTGACGTCGTTAAATTAGCCCAATTATCAAAAGTTCGTCCGCGCGCGCTAACCGTGTTTTGATCCACTTGCGTCTCGTATAAAATCTCAAGTATTCTGCCCAAATGTGCAAGTAGGTTTGGAGCAGCGAATTTATTTTCTTCGAATAAAAACCTCTGAGTGTCTTCCTCCTCGTCGGCTTCGTTGTAATCAGACAATGCCGCGAACAGTTTCGCTCTTCGAGTCGTTTTCGAGACCGCCTGTTCACTTTCTTGTGGCAAAGACACATCTTTAGTTTTGTTATTTTGAACATCAACTGCTCTGTCTTCGTTGTTCGTGTCTGGTGTTTGAGGAGAACTATCGCCAGCCGCCGCAGAAATTTTTATCTGTTGTCGTAAATACGCTTCGACTTTAAGCGTGCCGCTTACTCCCGTGTAAGGAAGACTAAATGGCAATTGGTCTACGGGTTTCCGCTCGCGTCTCGCACGAATCCTTCTTTCCTGGTCGAAGAAATATAAATTGTGTTTATGTCCAAACATATTTAATATAATCTCGTTTATAATTCATTAACTGCTCAACACTAAAAGTAGTCATTAGGAATTAATCTTGTTTCCCGCTATAAAACATAAAATATTACATCACTGTATATTGCTTCGTTTTCCAAGCTGTTATTGACTCCCTTTACTATCAGCATATACCATAGTTTCCAAAGATATTCCCCTCATTTATGTGTATCTTTAGCCATATGTATAGTGTACATTTTCTATGTCACGGTACTAAGTCGGTTGCCATGGAGAGGAAGCGTCATTATCAGACAATATTGACAGAAAGTGATTAATAACAAGACCGGTGTTTCTGTAAATTTGCAATTGACGTTTGTCTTGATTTGCAGCTGTGGCATCGAAAGCTTTCTATTCAAGGAGTATGCCTTGAGGTTACAAATCATAGTAATTGTAACATTACAGATCTTATTGGTAACATCGCAGATTTACGAAGCAACCAAAATATCCAGCTACCAAATATCCCGTGCTTTACCAGGCAGAGGTCAAAGTACTAGGCAATAGGTCACCGTGAAGCAGTTGTGGAAGAGTTTTGTAGATGGATAATGGACCATTTTCATTATAGACTAAATTTTGATCTAGACAATAATTTCATCACAGCTTGAAAGAGCATCACAAAATTAGTAATATTCCAAAGTTTCGTTGCGAAATGTTGTAAAATGCGGATAATATTTATTATAGCCTTGCGAAGTTTGCCGTTTTTCAGTCATTTTGTATTACAAACGGGAAATTGATGCCCCAACACCCGATTGGGCTGTCAATTTCCCGTGCGTAATACAAAATGACTGAAAAACGGCAAATTTCGCATGGCTATATTATCCGCATTTTACAACATTTCGCAACGAAACTTTGGAATATTACTAATTTTGTGATGCTCTTTCAAGCTGTGATGAAATTTTTGTCTAGATCAAAATTAGTCTATAATGCAAATGGTCCATTGCGAGTGTGAATTTTATATATTTATTAGACTGAACCAAAAGCAGTTGTGAAAAGGAGCTCTGACAGGAAATGAACCTGCAACTCTGCGATTCCGGTGCAGCGCTTAGAGCTAGTTATATCCAGCGTAGATTCCAAAAATATAGTGCTGTGGACCGTCTATATTATGTAGGCCTAGCTATAGAGGTATTGCTGCTCGGAAATGCACTTTCCTAACTCAGCACGTCCAGCAGTGTGAAAATTCAAACATTCATCATACTTTTTCACGAATTATGTTTTATTGCATTGAATGGTCTTGAATAGTACAAACTTATGCTGGAAATAAAGGATTACGTTTTCCTGTATATATAGAGTCAAAACTGATACTTCTCTTGAGAAAATACAGCAACACCAATGAGGGAAAATATTGATTCCATCAGTCTTCGGTTTTCTTTGGTTTACTATAAAAAAAGGTGAAATCACGTTTAAACAAATGAAATAACAAGCATTGTTAACATTTGACGCGAAGACTAAAATACCATGTATTATATGATCAAAGTGCGTGACAGATTTTGGAGACCTGCTAAGCTCAACTCAGGTTTTCTCTTCAAATGCACGAGAGAAGAGTATGACTCCACCAAACACTGCAGGTATTCTTAGGATATTCCAGCCTTCTCCTGTAGTAACACTGGATGAATGAGAGATGGCTCTTACTGGACCTCTAGGAAGAACAGTTTAAAACTGATAGAGCTATCCAGTAAAAATATAATATTAATTTATTATTTATAGCTTTTACTTAGCAAGTACACAGAGCAAGGTATTTTGTACCTTTTTGACTTTAATCTTTTGTATCGTCGCTTTCTTCACATTGATCTGGTCGTCACCAGTCTCCAAGATCGCGTTCTCAAACCCGATCAATCCTCCATAGATATCCTCAGATCTCATGCTCTTGCCTGAGGAGGATCCAGATGGGACTGCAGGTCCAGGGGGTCTTTTAGCTGCAGCTGGCTCAGATGGTCTTTTAGGAACAAATAAGGAACTTGAATCTTGTTTGACTACGTTTTGTCCATTGTTATCCTTAGCGTTCCCAACCTTCGGAAGATCAATTTTATCACCATTTGGGGATCCTTCAGGAACATTAGCGGATGCCATCTTATGCACCTGCGCATCCCCCACTTTCCCGCTTTCCACAGCGGCTTTTTCAAGAGTATGAATATCACTTGAGGTGGAACCTTTAGGAGTAGATAATGACACTGGGGAACTATTTGGAACATTAGGTGATCCAGAATCTTTTGAGGTCTTGTGTACTGGCATATCCTTCGCCTTCCCACGGTCCAATGCGGTCTCGTCAAGTCCAACTGCACCATCTTTAGGGGTCTCTTTCTTAGAGCCAGTTGATTGTCTAGTCTTTCCCCCCGAATGTCGCTTTCCTCGAGTAGGTCGTTTAGATGTTGGTAAGGGGGGTGGGGGAGGTGGTAAACTTCCTCGTTTCACAGTGGAAACATCTGAGGTATCTGACCTGCCACTACTGCGTCTGGTCGACTTGGGAAAAAGCTCCGAACAATCTATTATGGCTGTGCTTTCACGCTTATTTTTCAGAATTGATTTCGGTTCAACTGGCTGAGTTTTGACTTTGGTAGGCGGTTCATCTGGCTGAGTTTCTACTTTGGTCAGTGGCATGTAGTCCTTGTTCTGTGATCTCAGGCTGAAAGATAAATAAACAAACACATTTTTAACTTTACTGCATAAAGGCTTAGTTTTACTTCATTAAAAATAGACTCCGGTTAACTTATGGGTTTCAAAAAGTCTTACTAGGCAAGCGATAATTACGGGAAACACTCAGTATTTGAAGAAAATACAAAATAACAGTAACTCCAAATAACATTTTGGATTACTATAACTAATAGGATTACTACAAACTAGTCGAAACGTCGATTAAAAATCAAAATGTTATTCGGAGTTACTGTTATTTTTTATTGGCAGCAGATAATGGTCAACTTCACACATTTTGAAACTTACAGAAGCACGAACATTAAACCTCATCTCTTAATCCTTTTTATTTCTCAAAATACAAGACTCTATTATATTATAAACTGCAGGTTGACCACCATTTCTTGCATGATAGTGCTTAGTCAGAAAATCAGATGGTAACTTTACTAGTTTACTCTGTCTAACGCCAGACAAGATTTGTTAAGCTCAACTTACTACCAAGCTCTGTAGCCACAGAACAGTATTGCCAGGAAAACAAGGCCGCCAATTCCTCCGACAAATGTATAGATCATAGCATGACTGCTAGATCCAGAGTTCGCTTTCGCCAATTTCACGTCTGGCTGGCCTTCACCTTTGGTACCTGCGAGTTATATTACATACTGTAAAAAACATTCTCGTTTAGCTTAGTCTCCCTCACAGACGTTCTTATAGCTCTAACCCTCGAGGGTTAGCGAGGGTTAGAGCTATAAGAACGTCTGTGAGGGAGACTAGGTTTACCTAGAAATAATCATATTTGGGTGAACTTAATATCCCTGGTGAATTTGTATAGGGAATAGTGATGATAGTATGGTTTCGAGTGCAATATGGAAGAAACATGCACGAGTGTGAGTTTTTCAAAGACAATCAAATTCAAAATCAAATTCATTTTTTTCAATTGCACGAGAAACCGTACCACAGAATAAAGATGAGTAACAGAAGGGCCACTCAGCGGTGCAACGTGTCCTCGTTTTTTTATGCAAAAATATGCAGTTTTACTGGCCAGAAGGCGGAGCAGCCAGCCAGTACAGCGTGTTTATTGGCCAGAAAATGTCATTGACTGGCTAGGAAAATGGCGGCCAACATGCGTAATGCGACATGCGCGAGGACAGAAACTTCAAAGTAAGTGGCCCTTCTATATGGATCTTTATTCTATGACCATACTATTACTTATTAATAATATACATGAAATAATAATATACATGGAATAATAATATACATTTTATTAAAAAAAAAACGCCAGCCATTTTTGTCACTCCTAACAACTCCTAAATGTTTGGGTTTTTTTTTTATTATTTCTGCTGGAAATCACTGTATCTTATTGGCTGTCTTTGTTATTGTTTCATATTTTAAGCCAATCAGAAAGTTCTAA
>CACRXK020001695.1:21860-50902 GCA_902702795.2 Paramuricea clavata
GAACGTTAATTCAACGTCTGTTGGCTGCTGTTGAACCAATGTTTGTAAAACAACGTCAGAGCAACGTAGATATTAGGTTGTCGACGTCGCAACCTTTTTTCTACCAAATTTCAACGTTGAAACAACGTCGTGTGCCCGGTGGGAAAGTTCTAAATAGTCAATGAAATTTGCACTGTATTATCCAAGACTTCCTGCTTAACCAGACTGTGTCAGGTGGAACCAGGGTGAAATTTCGCCTTTTACCTTTGCAACGCTTGTGATGGCATTTCGCCTGAAATTCATGCTTGCCATGACACTTGTTCCCACCGTGTGCTGGTTCCGGGCGGGTACAACTTCGTACACGAGTTCTGACCCCAGAATCACACGTGACTGAACAAGAACTCCACTTGCCCCAAAGTGACCATCCGCCATGCACTAAAAAATTCAAACGTTTTGATGAGTTGTGAATTCAATTTTCCTCCCATTATGTCGTATTTGAAAAATATGATACGCTTGATATGCAAGCGCTATGACTTTCTCCTCAGTAAACACGGACATAAGTTCTTTGGAGGTTTGCATGGCGATAAAACATATAATAGTTTTGTTTGTGGAAACACCACGTAAATTTATTACTGCAAAGCTTTCGATCCGTAAGCCTGGATCTTCATCAGTGCTATTATTATTAGCACATATCGAAAGCTTTGCAGTAATAAATTTACGTGGTGTTTCCACAAACAAAAATATTAAACACCGACATATTTATTAATATTGTAGCCTGCGGCAGACTTGTAGCAATGCTGTTCCAACAACTTGTCAACAGGATGTGTTCGCACTGCTTGTTCCCAGCTTGTTGACAACTCGCTACAAGGTTGTTGAGCTCAACAGACTTGTTACAAGTTGTTCCAACAACTTGTTATCGTCCTACAATTCAACAATTTGTCAACAAGTTGTGAGTGACAAGCTTGTAGCAACTTGATAAAATAACAGCATTGTTACAACTTGTTGACAAGCTTGCCGCAAGCCTATTGCGAACACATCTTGTTGACATCAATTTTCCGCGCGTAATACAAAATGACTGAAAAACGGCAAACTTCGCAGGGCTATAATATCTGCATTTTACAACATTTCGCAACGAAACGTCGGAATATTATTAATTTTGTGATGCTCTTTCAAGCCGTGATGGAATTTGTGTCTAGGCTTGTCTAGATCAAAATTTTGTTCTTTAGGTAATAGGTCCATTGGCGGTAACTGTCGTGAACAAGTCATGATCATTGTTGTGAAACAGTCTATGGATATATCTTATCTTTTATCTGTAGTAAGCAAATCAGTCTTTATTGATTGCGGATATATCAACACTCTTTGACATCTGCTATTACCAGACTTATTTTTTCCAACAGACCTGGACATGGCTTCATGTGACATTTTTTCCCATCTTCATTTTCCCCTTCACAATCCTGACCGCCATATTTTGGTTCAGGATCACTACAGTTTCTGCCACGTGACACAACACCACTACCACATGTGGTTGAACAGTCACTCCAAGTACCCCACGTTGACCAACCTCCATTGACTGGGAGAAAGAAAGGACAGAAGTTTGAAAAATATATGGTAGATTGATAGATAGGTATGTCAGGTAGTTAGAGAAGTACAATTTTTGAAGTACAGCATGTTCTGCCTGGACTAATGGTTGCACATTCATGTGCTGTGCTGTGCTGTTCGTTTGTTAGTAGCTACAATGGTTATTTACCTTTACAAGGTGACATATCACATTGTGTTTTGTATTGACTGTTTCCCTCGCATTCTTTCCCGCCATGTTCTGCCATGGGATTGTTACACATTCTAGTACTGTACTTCACTCCGGCACCGCAGCTTACTGAGCATGCGCCGAAATCAGACCAGGCTGACCAGCCACCATCAACTTTGCATCGTACCACCATGCACTCTTTCGTCATGGTATTGGTGCCATGGCAATCATCACCACCATGTTTTGGCGCGGGGTTAGAACATTTCCTAGAACCCATCTGTGAACCAGCATTGCATGTTGTTGAACATGAAGTCCAGGAAGACCACGTTGACCAACCTCCGTTGACTGAAAAGAGAGACATGGTGATCAGTTAGATAACGGTACGAATGATAGATGGTTGTTAACTCTGGTTTACACTATAAAAGTTTCTGTGATCACAGTAGGAATTTTTCATCGGCAAATTCTAAGTTTTGAAGGATTTGTAAGAAATGTTTGATAGAACTCACTCAGTGCTAAACACTGTTCCAGAAATATTGGAATATTTTACTGGTTTGCCCACCTTTGGCGAACGTGACTAGGAAACACTGATTTCTGGTTTGTCTGGCCAGATAACAATATGTTTCCTGGTTTGCCTGCCTTAGGAAGACATGGCTAGGGAACGATATTTTCAGGTTTTCCCAGGACTTACAAAAGGTGAATAGGTGATGAGAAAATTAAGCGTGATATATAAAACGTTAAAAAGCGGTAGAGCCGTCAAAACTGCATTATGTCTTACTTGGACAAGGCCCAGCATTAGTGTTACATCTTCTGCTTAACTTGCTACTTCCTTTGCACGTCTTCCCACCATGCCTCGGTGGCCTGCATTTCCGCACACGTGACTGCGTCCCTCCTGGATAACATGACTTTGTGCACTCTGACCATCGCGACCACACAGTCCATACACCGTTCACTAGAAATATTTTTAAAAAATTCTAAACTATTCTTCCTCAATTGAGGTCCAGTAAGAATCATCCTGCACTGGTTGAGTAACTAACTTACTGGATAGCTCTCTCAGTTCTAAACTGTTCTCTCTAGAGGTCCAGTAAGGATCATCTCTCATTGATTTAGTGTTACTGCAGGAGGAAACCTAAACTAAACTAACTGTATTTATACTGGATACCTCTATCAGTTCTAAACTGTTTTTCCTAGAGTTACAGTAAAGATCATCTCTTATTGATCCAGTGTTACTACAGGAGGAAACCTAAACTAAACTAACTTTATCTATACTGGATTTTTGTAATTCCTTTTTACACGGCCCCTGTGCCGTAAATCAGCTTCGGTTGACAGGGTTAGTGTGGGTAAATAAAGTTTTCTATCTATCTTAAGCGACAAGTTACCTGGGCATGGAACATAACGTGAACAAGCCTTGATCTGTCTTGGTTTCCCTGGACAAGCTCCTTTGCATTTGCGAGTCCTAATCTTCACGTGTTTTCCGCATTTTCCAGATATTGGGACGCACTTCCAGGCAGACCAACCAGACCACACTATAGATGATCAAAAATATAAGTTAGCACTAACCAACTGTCCGACTCACTCACAGGACTTTATTGAGAAACAAATTAACCGTTGCTTACCACCACTTTCCTGCGCGTCCAGTCCTGGACAATATTTCCCATCATAACGAGGTGCGGGATTGGCACAATTCCGAACCCGAGTAGGTCGGACACAACCCTTACCCCGACATGGCTGCCACGGACCCCACGATGACCAACCGCCACTCACTACAACGAAAAATTGATATAAAAAGATCTCTATATATTGTAAAAGTGGGAACTATTAGCTTGATCTACACTGGATAGCTCTATCACTTGTAAACTGTTCTCCGTGGAGGCCCCTTATTGGTCAAGTGCTACTACAGGAGAAAACCTAAACCAAATTAAATTGGTAAGGGCCATCCCTTCACAGTACAGTGTTACATTGGGAGGAAATGAAATCTAAATGAAATCTATTTATACTAGATATAGCTCTATCAGTTGCAAACTATTCTCCCGGAGAGTTGAGAAAACACTCATGCAAACTCTCGCTTCTCAACTCTGATCAATTGTCGTTTGACCAGGGCTAATTCAGTCAGTAAGAATATAAACACATACCACTTTGAGCGACATGAATGCGTATCGACCGTTTCGCCGACACACCCTTGTCTGACGAAAATTCACACGTGATTCGTATGGTTGATTCTGATTGGCTGATGTCACGAATTTCCAGCGATCCATTTGGTAATTTGCGACAACGTTCTCCAGTTTTTCTTGAAATGTTTTTCCAGATAACCTCAACGGCGTCGGATGGTGTTGGTGAACATGTTAAGGTAGCTGTGCTACCTTCTTTTAGACGAACTTCGTTGGACGCCTTGTGCTTTAGACTCAGAGGTTCAATGCGGTCGAAATCTAGAAAATGCAAGAAGCTTGTAATAGCCTGCACAGCAGGAGCTCGCGGGCTGGATGCGAACGTCTGCTTTGCAGGTTAAATCTAAGTTTCCATATGGTCGAAATGGTCGTAAAGATAAAATGACGATCTTTCGTGACGGCCAGATTATGATATTTTTTCGTGTATTTTGATGTTTTGTACTCAGGTGAATATAATGTTTTTGATGTTACTCTGAGTGTATATCCACACCGGGCAGGCCTAACCACGGTGGGAAAAGAACCCGCGACCTTTGGGGTACTAGTCCAATGCTCTGCCAACTGAGCTACGAGGCCACAGTATAATATACTTGTTACCTGTAAACCACATATAAATCATAACTCCTCGTATTTTCAGTTCTATACTACTGATGTATTAGCCATTCCGAAGTTGATGAGAGGACTAGAGACGAGTGTTAGAAAGTGTCCAAATTAAGAAATGGACCAAATCACTAAAAAGACCACCTCAAAATTAGTAAGTATACAAAGTTGGAAGACGTTTACATGAATATCCTTCGAGTTATAAGCTTTCGAAATCGCGATATTTACTATGAAATGTATTGTAATTTTTGTTTTTTGGACGCGCGTTCCCAAAACAATCTTTTAATCAGTAATTTCACAATTTTCGAAAGCTTATTATTCGAAGGGTATTCATGTAAACGTCTTCAAACTTTCTATACTTACTCATTTTGAGGTGCTCTTTTTAGTGATTTGGTTCATTTCTTAATTTGGGCACTTTTTAACACTCGTCCCCAGTCCTCTCATCAATTTCGGAATGGCTAATTTCGGTTGATGAGAGAGATCGCGACTCAACCTTTACGACCATATGGAAAGGAGATCCATTGCACAAACGACTAAAGACAAAATGCAAACGATATGACTCCAGCTATATACAGTTCAGACCCACCTCTGAATTGAACATATCGCGTCTTACTAACAATGCCATTCTTAGCTGTGACGTCGCACTGATATATTCCAGTTCCAATGGGTTTAGTATTAACGAGTTGAACCCGACCTTCGTGTAATTTATACTGAATATCAGAGGCAAAACCATCTATTGGTACCCTGCCGACATCGTCTTTATTCAGCCCCCTTGAGTGAGAAAAAGTTATGTTAACAAGTGTCTGTTTCTACGGCGTGACTTGGGCGGAACAGGATGAGAGCCAGGACGACGTTGGTGACAGGCCCTTTATATAACATGAATCTCAGTCAAAACAATCAGTGACTGGATGGCATGGAGAACAGTGAGATTTTCAAAACAATGAAAAGACAATGGAACATTCTGATTACTTGATCATGACTGGATGGCATGGAGAACAGCGGAATTTTCAAAACAATGAAGAGACAATGGAACATTCTGATCGCTTGATCATGACTGGATGGCATGGAGAACAGTGAGATTTTCAAAACAATGAAAAGTCAATGGAACATTCTGATTACTTGATCATGACTGGATGGCATGGAGAACAGTGAGATTTTCAAAACAATGAAAAGTCAATGGAACATTCTGATTACTTGATCATGACTGGATGGCATGGAGAACAGTGAGATTTTCAAAACAATGAAAAGTCAATGGAACATTCTGATTACTTGATCATGACTGGATGGCATGGAGAACAGCGGAATTTTCAAAACAATGAAGAGACAATGGAACATTCTGATCGCTTGATCATGACTGGATGGCATGGAGAACAGTGGGATTTTCAAAACAATGAAAAGACAATGGAACATTCTGATCACTGGATCATGACTGGATGGCATAAAGAACAGTGAGATTTTCAAAACAATGAAAAGACAATGGAACATTCTGATCACTTGATCATGACTGGATGGCATGGAGAACAGTGGGATTTTCAAAACAATGAAAAGACAATGGAACATTCTGATCGCTTGATCATGACTGGATGGCATGGAGAACAGTGGGATTTTCAAAACAATGACAAGACAATGGAACATTCTGATCACTTGATCATGACTGGATGGCATGGAGAACAGTGGGATTTTCAAAACAATGAAAAGACAATGAAACATTCTGATCGCTTGATCATGACTGGATGGCATGGAGAACAGTGGGATTTTCAAAACAATGAAAAGACAATGGAACATTCTGATCACTTGATCATGACTGGATGGCATGGAGAACAGTGGGATTTTCAAAACAATGAAAAGACAATGGAACATTCTGATTACTGGATCATGACTGGATGGCATGGAGAACAGTGGGATTTTCAAAACAATGAAAAGACAATGGAACATTCTGATCGCTTGATCATGACTGGATGGCATGGAGAACAGTGGGATTTTCAAAACAATGAAAAGACAATGAAACATTCTGATCACTTGATCATGATTGGATGGCATGGAGAACAGTGGGATTTTCAAAACAATCAAGAAGATATAACGTATGGTTACTCACGGGTTTCTCATGGCAATGCCATTATAGTACCACATGATATCATTCGCTTCTTCCTTTTTGCCACAATTCATTGTAAGATTTGTTTCCAGGTACAGGATTTGAGGCGGGAGACTGGTTTGAGAGAATGATCTAGCTTTGTTTTTTACAGCTCGTGCCTTAACTGATCTACCTAAGAAAATAAAGCTTACTGTTATAAATTAATAAAGTAAAAAACAAATTCCGAAAAGACAAGACATATTGAGAATACAACATATGATTGAAAACAAGACGCGAGTTGAGACTGTAAATTTTCGACTTTACTTCAAAGTCGTCTTCAAACAGAATGAATACGTTAATTCGCATCCGATCTTTATCTGATTTGCAAACTCTCTCCTTCGGCTCAAGTTTGCATATATCAGATAAAGATCGTCTGCTCATGTTTTAACCAGTACTAAACGTTTACCTATAATTTTAACTTGAATAGGCCGACTGAGAACAGTGCCCCAAGCATTGCTTGCCAAACAACGATATTCCCCTTGATGTTTTTTGTACAATGGTACAGGAATTGTAAGAATACCGCCTTTGGCCACAAAATCAGATAAAGCTGTTACGTAACGTAATTCCCTTCCATTAAGGTACCATGAATAAGTGGGCTGGGGTCGTCCTTTGGCCTTGCACTGGAGTGTGAGCGGCTTGCCACAACAGACTGCATTTGAACCAGTTAGATCTTTACTCACGTCCACAATTTTAGGTTCAGAAACTGGGAAAAAATAAAATATGAACAGTTAAATCAAAGAAATGAAGCTTAATAATGTACTATATTTATACTAGATAAACCCTGCCAGTTCCAAGTTTTTTTCCTTAAACAATCACTAAAGGTCATGTCATATTGATCTAGTAAGGATCATCCAGGAGGAAACCTAAACTAAACTAACTTTATTTATACTGGATAACTCTATCAGTTCTAAACCGTTCTCCCTAGAGGTCCAGTAAGTCTGTAAGGATCATCTCTAATTGATCTGGTGTTACTACAGAAAGAAACCTAAACTAAACCAACTTTATTTATACTGGATAGCTCTATCAGTTCTAAACTGTTCTACTTAGAGGTCCAGTAAGGCTCATCTCTGATTGATCCAGTGTTACTACAGGAGGAAACCTAAACTAAACTAACTTTATTTATACTGGATAGCTTTATCAGTTCTAAACTGTTCTACTTAGAGGTCCAGTAAGGCTCATCTCTGATTGATCCAGTGTTACTACACTACATGAGGAAATCTAAACGAAGACAACTCGATTAGTTCTAAACTATTCTATGTTGAAGAGCAGCAAGGGTCATCTTTGTTCTAGTGTTCTAGTGTTACTCAGTACAGAAATACCCCGGCCCCCAAAACCTGCATTGTTTGGTAGAGTCCACTTTAAAACACTCTTCTGATATGCGACGAAAATAAGAAATGAAAGCAAGAAACTTCACAAACCTTTTGGTTTCTTCAACGTCCTCCGGGCAGGCTCGCCGAGACCATGCGTATTTCCTGCATACAGTTCCAACTTGTATTTATGTCCCCAGTCCAACTTATCAAGAAGCACTTTATGAACTCCGCCCTTGTTTTCCACAGCTACAGACCGCCATTCTCCTTGAGGAGTGGTCACGTCTGTATATCTGAGAAGGTAGTACAATACTTTGCCACCGGGTGGGTCTTTGACTCCTTTGAACTTCAGGGAGTATTTTTGGTTGAAGCTTGGGACCTTTGGGTCTGTAAGAATCTTAGGTTTGCCTGGAACTTTACCTAAATAAGGAAGATATTTTCTTCATTCAATTTTGTGCACACGAGGCAATGCTGTGAAGTTAAGGCTGGCAATAGACAAGTAAATGAAAGTCTCTGCAACTATGCTTTGATTGAAGAAATTTTGATAGTGTAAAAAGAATCATGTTGGTACTGTGATGCCTACTTGTGCTAATATACGGATTTAAATTTTAAAATACCTTTTGGTCCAGGCTGGTAATTATCATCTACAAAAAAACAAAAAAGTGAAATTAGAAAAATTTAATCGTATTGCGCTATACACATATTTTAATTCAAATATGTAGGAATTCATCAAACTTTTTTTTAATTTGTAAACTTTCTGGCCACACTCTGTAATCATTAACTTTTATATTCTAAACTTTTTCTTACCAACATATTGGCACCATTGGCCAGTGTAGTCAGAACGACAGAAACATTTCATGGTCAGTAAGTGTTTCGAAGCTTCGTCTGAGGAACGGCCACAGACACCTCGATCGCCGCATGGTTTCAATTTATTACAAAGCTTTTGGTCAGCCAGAAAAACGTCCACAACACATAGAAAACTCAAGACCAAGAAATATTTGTAAGTCATTTGAAGTTTTTAAGTTGCGTCCATTATTGCTACATGCGACCTCATTAGGAGGAAGGTAATTAGAACTAATTTGTGACGTCGTTTAATTACGCTAATTACTTACAAATTAGAATGTAATTAACGAATGTAAGTAATTGGACAAAAAATGTTTGGCGGAAGAAAGGTTATGGTACATTTCCCTATTTTTGTTGTAATATTTGAAATCTGACTATGAGGACTAAACTAGATTTCAAGTCCGCGTAATTTGATCAAGTCCGAGGCAAAGCCGAGCATTAGATCAAAATGCGAGCACTTGAATTCTAGTCCAGTCTGAATTGGAGGATTTGAAATGACATCTCATACGAATAAATCACTACTTAATTAATAATTCATTAGCAAATTAGCGAATGAACTCACCCTAATTCGTCACATGATTGAGGTTGGATACCGCAAGGAAACACGCTAAAAATCATATACCATCACTGTTGTTAGATGAAAAACGGTTTTCATCTAATAACTGAGATCCTAATTACAAATTCAAGTCAAAACACAACAATATACTATAATAATATATATAAGCCAATGAAATGTTTTCGTTTGAGATGTTGTGTAAACAACTCGTTTCTCGTGTTTCATCAGGGGACCAAACACTCGAAAACAATAAAACACTCGCGCTTCGCGCTCGTGTTTCATACAGTTTTCTCGTGTTTGGATCCCCTGATGAAACACTCAAACTCGTTGTTTACATATAACATCACTACTTAAAGTGAGGTGAGTTAATTTTGATCTAGTCCTAGGACTGGATATCCAGTATTATCATGTGGGCAAAATAAAGCAAATGGTTGGCTAATTTACTCATGATTTAAATATCAATCAATTAACAATGAGTTATAATGGTCATTCACTGGACCACCACGTTTGAGGTATCTTTTTCAGGTAGTTCAGACACAAACCACGACAGGTTAGAATATCTTTTTCAGATAGTTCAGACACAAACCACGACAGGTTAGAATATCTTTTTCAGATAGTTCAGACACAAACCACGACAGGTTAGAATATCTTTTTCAGGTAGTTCAGACACAAACCACGACAGGTTAGAATATCTTTTTCAGGTAGTTCAGACACAAACCACGACAGGTTAGAATATCTTTTTCAGATAGTTCAGACACAAACCACGACAGGTTAGAATATCTTTTTCAGGTAGTTCAGACACAAACCACGACAGGTTAGAATATCTTTTTCAGATAGTTCAGACACAAACCACGACAGGTTAGAATATCTTTTTCAGATAGTTCAGACACAAACCACGACAGGTTAGAATATCTTTTTCAGATAGTTCAGACACAAACCACGACAGGTTAGAATATCTTTTTCAGATAGTTCAGACACAAACCACGACAGGTTAGAATATCTTTTTCAGGTAGTTCAGACACAAACCACGACAGGTTAGAATATCTTTTTCAGGTAGTTCAGACACAAACCACGACAGGTTAGAATATCTTTTTCAGATAGTTCAGACACAAACCACGACAGGTTAGAATATCTTTTTCAGGTAGTTCAGACACAAACCACGACAGGTTAGAATACTACCTACACTGGACCAGCACAATCCTGTCTTACCTTTCAAGATCGTAGTTGGTGATGACGAAGAAATACAAATTGTGTTTATGTCCAAATATATTTGTAATCTCGTATATAATTTATCAACTGCTCAACACCAAACATAATCAGGAATTTAATCTTGTTTCCCTGTATAGAACGCAAAATATTACACCACTCTATATTGTTACGTTTTCCAAGCTATTATCGACTCCCTTTATTTACGTTTGTCTTGATTTGCAGCTGTGCCATTGAAGGTTTTTGAATGGAGCGATTTCTTGACATTACATATTACAGAAGAATTTGTTTGGTGGTATCACAGATTTACGAAGCTGCCACCAACCAAATACAGAAATACTGTGCTTTACCAGACAGAGGTCAAAGTACTATAGGCAATAGGTCATCGTGAACCAATGCTGTGAAGCGTCTATATTATGTAGGTTTAGCTGTAGACGTATTGATGAAAGGGTTTTACTGCTGGGAATTTCCCTTTAAACTCGCGACAAAACCAGCACGTTCAGCAGTGTTAAATTTCAAACATTTCAGCATATTTATTTTACGAATTATGTTTTATTGCATTGAATAGAATATACAAATTTCCCTGGAATCTAGGATTCCATCAATCTTCGGTTTTCTTTGTTTCACTATAAAAAAAAGTGAAATCACGTTTAAACAAATGAAATAGCAAGCATTGTATAAGCCATGTATTATATGATCAAAGTGTGTGACAGATTTTGGAGACCTGCTAAGTTCAACTTTTCTCTTCAAATGCACGGGAAGAGTGTTTCCAGTTTAACTCTACCAAACACGGCAGGTCTTCCCAGGGTCTAACCAGTAAATAAGGTTAGTGTAGTTTAGGTTTCCTCCTGTAGTAACATTGAACTTTATAACGAACGCCTCATACTGGATCTCTGGAGGTGAACAATTTACAACTGTTACAGATATCCAGTAAAATATAATATTCATTTATAGTTTTTACTTAGCAACTTTTTCGAAGTATTTAATATTTTAGTCCAGACACAAAGCAAGTTATTTTGTACCTTTTTGATTTAATCTTTTGTATCATCACGTTCTTCGTATTGACCTGGTCATCACCAGTCTCCATTAAGATCGCGTTCTCAAACCCGATCAATCCTCCATCCTCAGATCCCATCATGCTCTTGGACTCTACTGAGGGTCCAGATGGGACTGTAGGTGACTCAGATAGTCTTTTAGGAACAAATAAAGAACTCGAATCTTGTTTGACTACATCTTGTTCATCATTATCCGTAGCGTTCCCAACCTTCGGAAGATCAATTTTAACACCATTTGGGGATCCTTCAGGAACAGTGGAGGATGCCATCTTATGTACCTGTGCATCCCTCACTTTCCCGCTTTCCGATACGGCTTTTTCAATAGTATAAACATCACTTGAGGTGGAACCTTTAGGAGTAAATGATGACACAAGGGGATTACTTGGAACATTAGGTGATCCAGAATCTTTTGCGGTCTTGTGTACTGGCATATCCTTCGCCTTCCCACGTTCCAATGCGGTCTCATCAAGTCTAACTGTACCGTCTTTAGGGATCTCTTTCTTAGAGTCAGGTGATAGTCTTGTCTTCCCCCCCGGGTGTCGCTTGGCTCGAGTAGGTCGTTGAGATGTTGGTAAGGGGGGTAGGGGAGGCGGTAAACGTCCAAGTTTAGAGAAAACGTCTGAGGTATCTGACGTAACACTACTGCGTTTGGTCGAAGGAAGCTCAGAGCTGTCTGGAGCGGTGCTTCCACGCTTATTTTTCACACTTGATCTCGGTTCAACTGGCTGAGTTTTGACTTTGGTCAATGGCATGTAGTCCTTGTTTTGTGATCTCAGGCTGAAAGATAAATAAACACATTTTTATGGCATGAAGTTTTACATCCGAAAATTGAGTGCGGTTATAGACCTTTCCCCTTATGAGTGTGATATTTTGATCTAGATATGCCTAGACAAAAATTTCATCACAGCTTGAAAGAGCATCACAAAATTAGTAATGATTCCGAAGTTTCGTTGCGAAATGTTGTAAAATGCGGATAATATAGCCTTGCGAAGTTTGCCGTTTTTCAGTCATTTTGTATTACAAACGGGAAATTGATAATCAGTTTGATCATCTGATTTGCATGATAGTCAATTGCAGAAAATCAGATGGTAACTTTACCAGCTTATTCTGCCTAATACCAGACAAGATTTGTTGACAAAAATGAAATCTCAACTTACTACCAAGCTCTGTAGCCACAGAACAGTATTCCCAGGAAAACAAGGCCGCCAATTGCTCCGGCAAGTGTGTAGATCATAGCATTACTGCTGGAGCCGCTGTTCTTTTTCGCCGATTTCACGTCTTCTTTACCTTTGGTATCTGCGAGTTATATTACCATAATAACTTCTTTGTTAGTTTGCATGGCGATAGATCCGGGCTTACGGATCGAAAGCTTTGCAGTAATAAATTTACGTGGTGTTTCCACAAACCATACACAAACAAAGCTATTATACAGGGTGTATCAAAAAAAACTGAACAGATTTGAAATTGCTCTCAATTTCGCAAAACACCTATTTGTATCCGTTTTTTTATATATATAGCTTCTTTGGGTACTTATAATGTAGAATAATGAAAAAAAATTCTCAAACTCAAATTTTGTGGACCAGGGGTGTGTGTCTTTTCCAACAAACTAAAAATGACTCGCGCACAAAATTTAAAAGATGTAATCATAGTTTGAGTTTATAGATGGAAACCTTGTCGGGGTTTTAATTACTGTACAAAATTTCAGACAATTTGGTTTAGTTTAAGCCCTTTAACTATTTATTTTATTCTAAAAAATCAGCTTTTCGCATGTTTAATTAATGCCTTTACCTAATTTGCATATTGCTGACATATGCAAATTAGGCAAATGCATTAATTAAGCATGCGAAAAGCTGATTTTTAGGAAAAATGTAACTTTGCGTGAATAGTTAAAGGGCTTAAACTAAATCAAATTGTCTGAAATTTTGTACAGTAATTACAAACCCGACAGATTTCCCATCTATTAACTCAAAATATGATTACAACTTTTAAATTTTGTGCGCGAGCCATTTTTAGTTTGTTGGAAAAGACACACCCCCCCTGGTTCACAAAATTAGAGTTCAAGAATTTTTTTTCATTATTCTACATTATAAGTACCCAAAGAAGCTATATATATAAAAAACCGGATACAAATAGGTGTTTTGCGAAATTGAGAGCAATTTCAAATCTGTTCAGTTTTTTCTGATACACCCTGTATAGGCTATTACCATTCTTTAATATCCTGGTTATTTTAATGTTGCCTGGTTACCAGGACTTCCTGGTTGAATGAGCCAGACTATATTAGGTAGACCAGGGCCCTTGGTTATTTATACAGAAATACCAAAGTGAGAAAATTTTAAAAATTGGCCTTTTACCTTTGCAACCCTTGTGATGGCATTTCGTCTGAACTTCATGTTTTCCGTGACACTTGTTCCCACCGTGTGCTGGTTCCGGGCGGGTACAACTTCGTACACGAGTTCTGGTCCCAGAATCACACGTGACTGAACAAGAACTCCACTTGCCCCAAAGTGACCATCCGCCATGCACTAAAAAATTCAAAATTGATGAGTTGTAGAATACTGTCAACCCCAGGGCCAACGTGGTTGTTTGTTCGTTCGTAGCTACAATGGTTATTTACCTTTACAAGGTGGCATATCACATTGTGTTCTGTATTCACTGTTTCCTTCGCATTCTTTCCCGCCATGTTCTGCCCTGGGATTGTTACAGATTCTAGTTCTGTACTTCACTCCAGTACCGCAGCTTACTGAGCATGCGCCGAAATCAGACCAGCACGACCAGCCACCATCAACTTTGCACGGTACCATCATGCACTCTTTCATCATGGTACTGTTCCCCTGGCAATCATTACCACCATGTTTTGGCACGGGGTCAGTACAGCCCCTAGCACGCCACTGTACACCAGCATTACAAGTAGTTGAACATGGAGTCCAGGGAGACCACACTGACCAACCACCGTTGACTGTCAGAAAGAAAGGATAGATGTTTTATAAACATATATACCACGTAGACAGACAGTCAGACAGGCAGGTAAGTAAGTAGATAGAGAGTTTGGTAGGTCAGGCAGTTAATGATATGGACTGTTTCTCACCCATTCGTTTCCATCATGTTTTGCTCTGGTATTGCTATACATTTGTGTACTTAGTAAGCTAAGTTTGTTTGTTCGATTGTTTATTCGTTAGTAGCTACCCTGTCTTTATTTATAAATTCAATATAAATTATTACAAATAGATTATAATAGTTAAACATGGCAGAAAAATAAGAGGACACGAAATCTCTTTCGAATGGTTATTTACCTTTACAGGGTGGCATATCACATTTTGTTCTGTATTGACTGTTTCCCTCGCATTCTTTCCCACCATGTTCTGCCATGGGATTGTTACACATTCTAGTTTTGTATTTCACTCCAGTGCCACAGCTTACAGAGCATGCGCCGAAATCAGACCAGGCTGACCAGCCACCATCAACTTTGCATGGTACCACCATGCACTTTTTCGTCATGGTGTTGGTCCCCTTGCAATCCTTACCACCATGTTTTGGCACGGGGTTAGAACAGTTCCTAGAACGCATCTGTGAACCAGCATTGCATGTTGTTGAACATGAAGTCCAGGAAGACCAAGTGGACCAACCTCCGTTGACTGCGAGAAAAAGGAATAGAAGTTTAATAAACATATATGGTAAGTAGATAGAGAGTTTGGTAGGTCAGGTAGTTAATAATATGGACTGTTTTTCACACATTCGTTTGCACCATGTTTTGCTCTGGGATTGCTACACATTTGTGTACTTAGTTAGTTAGTAAGTTTGTTTGTTTGTTTGTTTGTTTGTTTGTTTGTTTGTTTGTTTGTTTGTTTGTTTGTTTGTTTGTTTGTTTGTTTGTTTGTTTGTTTGTTTGTTTGTTTGTTTGTTTGTTTGTTTGTTTGTTTGTTTGTTTGTTTGTTTGTTTGTTTGTTTGTTTGTTTGTTTGTTTGTTTGTTTGTTTGTTTGTTTGTTTGTTTGTTTGTTTGTTTGTTTGTTTGTTTGTTTGTTTGTTTGTTTGTTTGTTTGTTTGTTTGTTTGTTTGTTTGTTTGTTTGTTTGTTTGTTTGTTCGTTCGTTAGAAGCTACACTGTTTTTATTTATTAATTTATAAATACAATTTTTATGATTACAAATAGATTATAATAGTTATACATGGCAGAAAAACAAGAGGACACGAAGTCCCTTTCGAATGGTTATTTACCTTTACAAGGTGGCATATCACATTTTGTTTTTTTCTGACTGTTTCCATCGCATTCTTTCCCGCCATGTTTTGCCTTGGGATTGTCACACATCCTCGTACTGTACTTCACTCCAGTACCACAGCTTACTGAGCATGCGCCGAAATCAGACCAGGCTGACCAGCCACCATCAACTTTACATGATACCATCATGCACTTTTTCGTCATGGTATTGGTCCCATGGCAATCCTTACCACCATGTTTTGGCGCGGGGTTAGAACATTTCCTAGAACGCATCTGTGAACCAGCATTGCATGTTGTTGAACATGAACTCCAGGAAGACCAAGTGGACCAACCTCCGTTGACTGCGAGAAAAAGGAATAGAAGTTTAATAAACATATATACAAGGTAGACAGGCAGGCACCTAGGTTGGTAGGTAAGTAGATAGTTTGGTAGGTCAGGTAGTTAATAATATGGATTGCTTTTCACACATTCGTTTGCACCATGTTTTGCTCTGGGATTGCTACACATTTGTGTACTGTACTTAGTTGATACGTTTGTTTGTTCATTCGTTAGAAGCTACACTGTCTTTATTTATTAATTTATAAATTCAGTATAAATTATTACAAATAGATTATAATAGTTATACATGGCAGAAAAACAAGAGGACACGAAGTTCCTTTCGAGTGATTATTTACCTTTACAAGGTGGCATATCACATTTTGTTTTTTTCTGACTGTTTCCCTCGCATTCTTTCCCGCCATGTTCTGCCTTGGGATTGTTGCACATCCTCGTACTGTACTTTACTCCAGTACCACAGCTTACTGAGCATGCGCCGAAATCAGACCAGGCTGACCAGCCACCATCAACTTTGCATGGTACCATCATGCACTTTTTCTTCACGGTATTAGTTCCCTTGCAATCCTTACCACCATGTTTTGGCACGGGGTTAGAACATTTCCTAGAACGCATCTGTAAACCAGCATTACATGTTGTTGAACATGAACTCCAGGAAGACCACGTTGACCAACCTCCGTTGACTGCAAAGAGAGACATGGTGATCAGCTACATACGTAAAATTCTCGCAACTTGTCAACAAAACGTGTTTGCAACATGAAAAATCTGTCAAGGCGGACCCCCAGAAACGGTCAGTGCCTTCGCATACATAGCTACGCTAAGTATGTGACGAGGAATTGGCAGACGCCATGGCATTTGCCTTAAATCACAAAAGTAAACCCACTTAATTATTAACGTTTACCTAGAATTTCAACTTGAACAGGTCGACTGCGAACACTGCCCCGAACATTCCTTGCCACACAATGATATTTCCCTTCATGTTTTTTGTACGATGGTTTAGATATTGTAAGAGTACCGTCAGTTACACGAGGGAGTGCTTTTCCGTTAAGGTGCCATGAATAGGTGGGCTGGGGTCGTCCTTTGGCCTTGCACTGGAGTGTGATCGGCTTGCCACAGCAGACTGCATTTGAACCAGTTAGATCTTTACTCACGTCCACAATTTTAGGTTTAGAAACTGGGGTAAAAATATGAACAGTTAAATGAATGAAATGAAGCGTAAAAATGTATAAGATAGGCCATGTCAGTTCCATGTTTTTCACATTCCCTCAAGGTCATCTCATATTGATCCAGTGTTACTACAGGAGGAAACCTAAACTAACTTTATTTATACTGGATAGCTCTATCAGTTCTAAACTGTTCTTCCTAGAGGTCCAGTAAGGATCATCTCTTATTGATCCAGTGTTACTACAGGAGGAAACCTAAACTAAATTAACTTTATTTATACTGGATAGGAGGAAACCTAAACTAAAACAACTCTATCAGTTCTAAACTGTTCTATCAAGAGGTGCAGACGTGCAGTAAGGATCATTATTCATTGTTCTAGTGTTACAGACAAACACTCTTCTGACATGCGCTGAGAAGAAAATAAGAAATGAAAGAAATGAAAGCAGAAAACTTCACAAACCTTTTGGTCTCTTCAATGTCCTCTTGTCAGGCTCGCCAAGACCATGTGTATTTCCTGCATAGAGTTCCAACTTGTATTTATGTCCCCAGTCCAACTTATCAAGAAGCAGTTTATGAACTCCGCCCTTGTTTTCCACAGCTACAGACCGCCATTCTCCTTGAGGAGTGGTCACGTCTGTATATCTGAGAAGGTAGTACAATACTTTGCCACCAGGTGGGTCTTTGACTCCTTTGAACTTCAAGGTGTATTTTTTCTTGTAGTTTGGGACCTTTGTGTCTGTAAGAATCTTAGGTTTGCCTGGAACTTTACCTAAATAAGGAAGAGTTTGACATTCTCTTCATTCAATTTTGTGCACACGAGACAATGATGTGAAGTTAAGGCTGGCAATAGACCAACTGTGAACGTTTGGTTATACCCAACTCACAATTTTAGAGATCTCGCACGCCTTGTTACTGTCATAGTTTACAGAGGCATGGAATAGAATAGAACAAAGGTAACTAGGATTTAAGATTATGTACAGGAGTGTAGAAAGAGTTATGTTTGTGATGTAATATACCTTTTGGTCCACGCTGGTACTTGCCATCTGAAGAAAAAATAACAATGCAATATTAGAAAACTTGATTGTAGAGACTTGTTTATCGTAATTTGAGATGTTGGACATTAACGCTTGTATTCTAAAAGCTCACTCACACTCGAAGAGTGGAGGTTCAATCTGATCTTTCCTTGAGTGTCAGTGCTGTTTTTGAATAGCTGGAAAGTGAGTAGTCACATAGTACCACAATCTTTTAATGTAGTAATTAATAAAACTTGTAAACTTTCACCATACACTTTCACAAACAACGTTAAAATCATTAACTTTTATATTCTAAACTTTTTCTTACCAACATACTGGCACCATTGCCCAGTGTAGTTAGAACGACAGACACAATTGATGGTCAGTAAGTGTTTCGAAGCTTCGTCTGAGGAACGGTCACAGACACCTCGATCCCCGCATGGTTTCAATTTATTACAAAGCTTTTGGTCAGCCAGTAATACTTCCACAACACATAGAAAACTCAAGACCAAGAAACATTTGTAAGACATTTGAAATTTTTATGTTGCGTCCATTATTGCTAAGGTAATTAGAACTAACTTATGATGTCTTTTAATTACGCTAATTACCAATTAGAATGTAATTAACAAGACAAACGTAATTGGACAAAAATAAAATTTTTTTCGGAAATTTCATTTTTGTAATTTTGTACTCTTATTTCTACTCTTTTGGCGTCCCTTGATTTTTAGTTAATACAGCAGAGAAAACACAGAATGTACCATTTATTAAATTTACAGTTTCAATGAAAGAACAAGTATATATAACAAAATTTATTTCTGGTAGATTTCTTCTTTGGAAGAGTTGATGAAGTTTTGATGAAAGACAAACTAAAAAAGACATCAATGTGTTAGAACTGTCATAAAACCAGAATTATTCAGATCGAAGACAGCAAAATTACTATGTACAATAACCTTTAGCACAGCATATACTTACGTCATAGACATATTTAGGTCATGATATGACATCATCTTTTAGAACCGGGCGGAGGAGGAGGCGGTGGAGGTGGTGGAGGACCGACTCCCCTGACTGGAACTGGTGGTGGCGGAGGAACGATCCCCCCGGCAGGGGAAGCTGAAGCTATACCACCGCAGGGAGCCAATAGTGATGGTGAAGGAGGCGGAAGATTTCCGGGGGGAGTTTCTGGCGCCAGAGAGCTGGAACTTTCTTTCCCGGCTGACCGCTTCTTGGATTTCGAATTAGTTTTGTGTTTAAAACGTGCGATATTTTTAGGTTGCGTGCGTGTCGCCATGTTTTCCTGCTTTCCTGAAGGTGTTCGTTTCTTCGCCGGGGGCGTTTGTGTATCCGTCTCAAGGAGAGGCTGTCTTTCCACATCCGAATCTGCTTTATTGAAGAGATCTTGTAGCAAACGTTTGTGGTTGGATCTCTTTAAACATTTCCTACAGGAATAAACATTGTGTGTCATCTTCCCTATATGCAAAGTTTAAGAATAACTAAGTAATATTTTCCCGAACATCTAGCTCCAAAGTAATTGGCGAATTTCTATTGTCTAACAATGTTTAACTGACTTCATTTTACAAAGGAACGATAGATTGCACTATCCAGTTTCAATTTGAGATCAGCAACAAACACACTTACTTGCGACAGTTATGGATAGCCATGGATATGGCAAGAACAATTAAAAATATGGCACTACCAAAAGCGACTGTATTAGGAAGATACAGTATTCCTTTTGAATATATTTCGTTTGCCACGGACTCCTCCGAGGGTTGGCATGACTTCTGGCAATGTTTATGATCTTTGGACCTCCCTAAACACCGCTGTCCAGGACACTGTCGTCGACGCATGCGCGTTCCAATGCCACATGATTTTGAGCATTCACTCCACTTTGACCACTCGCCCCAGTTTTCTTGGGAGAAGAGAATATGTCATGCAGTGATGATACAGTTTAGTTAGGTTTAGGTTTCCTCCTGTAGTAACACTGGATCAAGAAGACCTGGTCCTCCTTACTGGACCTCTCCAATATAAGTCAGTAAAGGCTAGTTTTCACTCAGGAAAATTATCCGTGGATTGGAACGGACAAGAAAATTTTTCTTTGTGTTAGAGTCAGCAGTTCCAACCCAAAGCTCACAAGACAAAGAAAAATTTTCTTGTCCGTTCCAATCCACGGATAATTTTCCTGAGTGGAAACTACAATCTTGGACAAAACCCCTGAGACCATTCCAGCTAATATTACAAAGTTATTGAACATTGACGAAACAAACTTTGTCTCCCCCTCGCCCCAGTTCAATGTTGTGAACAACGCCGAAACAACTTTTGGTAATATACCATGATACAAGCTCAACATTGAGTTGGGGGAGCGGGGGTTTAAGAATGGCAACATGATTCAACATGGAGTTTTTCATAAAAATACGCGAATTTTCTATAGGGGGAAAATAGTCTCAACCAGTTAGGTCCAAGATTGTAGCCTCAACACTGACAACTAATGGGATAAGGCTTTCTGGATTTCTAGGAAACTGGAGTATAAATAAAGTTTGTGTAGTTTACCAGTATAGCAGACAGAGCCAACACATTTCTTCGCCTCATGCCACTCTCCCTCAGGACATGGACCCTGTGAGGGTGCTATACACATCCTGCCTCGAGACTGGGTCCCAGGACCACACGGGTTTGAACAGTGGGACCATTTCGACCATGGAGCCCAGAAACTGGTAGCTAGTGATTGAGAGAAATAAGATGGCGCTAGATGGTGCAATGTTATTATGGATTACGTTGTGTTATGCTTAGATTATTTCGTGGTTCCGCAATGTACCCCATATTGTAATTGGTAAAAATAGATCTCAAACTCATTAATAATTCATGAGTAAATTAGCCAACCATACTGCTTTATTTTGCTCACATGATAATAGTGGACACCTGATGAAGTATATTGATTCAATCCTAGGACTGGATCAAAATTAATTCACCTCACTCTAAGAAGTGATTTATTCGAATGAGATGTCATTTCAAACCTTCAAATTCGGACCAATTTCTCGCATTTTAATCTAGTTCTCGGAATTGAAATTTTACAACAAAAATAGGGAAAATATAGCTTACCTTTCTTCGGACAAGGTATAAAAGGACATTGTTGTTTTTGCTTATTGCTTCCACTGCAATATTCTCCATCAAGGGAAGAAGTTGGCTTTTTGCATGTCCTGCGCCGAGATGTGAATAAATTCTGGCCACAGAGCTCCTGCATATTTGGACAGTCTGACCAGGGGGACCAATGCGACCACTCCCATCTATCATCAATTGAGAACACTAAAGAAAATAATTTTCCTGCTAACACTGACGAAGATCTTTGCTCGACATGCCGAGAATTTTCATTTAACAGTTTAAAACTGTCAGAGCTATTCAGTATAAATAAAGTTAGTTTAGTTTAAAATCTTACTTGCACCATCGAATTCCAAGTCAAATTTTCTCTCGACTGAATAGGAGTAACCATGAGCCTTACAACTACATATATCATGTCTCCAGGCTGTTTCTCGTGTAATGGTGATGGTATTATTAACAATATTTGCGCCACAGAATGCTGAGAGTTCTAAACTGATGTCAGGCAAGGAGTACGTTGCAGGTGGGACGCAGTGAACGTGAATATCAGATCTTGCTGGAATAGTTTCTTCTTGTATATCATCGTCTTTAAAAACAGAAAAGAATTTACGTTTAAATTATAGCATTGAGATTTAAAACGATGTTGAGCAGTTTTTAAGGAGGTTACAGTGGTTACAGTAGATCATGGATAATAAAATAAATGGATAGGACTCTAGCTGACGTAAGCAAAAACAACCTAGTTGCAATCTGTGACGTCACGCGTATTGCAAAGTTCTCGGCATTCTTGTTGTTTCGCTATACTTTCCGCTTTAAAAGAGTAATATTGAAGCATATACTGGTCTAATTGTTTTAAAAACATGCCTAAGCCACGATAAAGTATTCAAGGTAAATGTTTTTCGTCTTTGTTTTGCATTTTTTTACATTTGTAGCTACGAAATTGGCGTCCCCAATTTTAACGAAATTTGGGATGCCTTTTTCACTGTTTAGTGCTTGAAATATTTGCTAAAATTGACTGGGAATACTTAGAGATTTCATCGTAGAATGGCGTAGTTATATTCATTTGCTCTTTGACTAAAATGTTTAGCTGTATTATTGCCAAACATGCCGTTTTTGAGAATTTGGTTTGCAACTAGGTTTCAACATCCAATCACGCCATCAGCCCATTGAAAACATTAGGTCACGTCAGCAAGTTTCCTATCCATTTATTTTATTATCCATGAGTAGACAAATATCTTTCACATCTGTAACTGGGGTTCAACTTCTGCAAGATACAGTTGTCAGATAGCAATTTTAACACCGTCACATGCGAGACGAGTGTTTCTACACACGTAAAAACGCACAAGTTGTAACAAAGCTGCAACAAACTTGTAGCAATGCTGTTCCAACAACTTGTCAACAGGATGTGTTCGCACTGCTTGTTCCCAGCTTGTTGACAACTTGCTGCAAGGTTGTTGAGCTCAACAGACTTGTTATACACATTGTTCCAACAACTTGTTATCGTCCTGCAATTCAACAACTTATCAACAAGTTGTGAGTGACAACCTTGTGGCAACTTGATAAAATGACAATATTGTTACAAGCTTGCTACAAGCCGGTTGCGAACACATCTTGTTGACAAGTTGTGAGATTTTTACGTGTGTAGTTGACTCTACCAAACACCGCACATTTCCTCTAGCTAATTTCCTCTTGAAACTTTGGTTCCTTCCTGTAGTAACACTGCATGGACCAATAAAGGAAATCATTACTGGACTTCTAAGGAGAATAGTTTAGAACTGATATAGAGCAATTCATTGATTATGTCTTCCTTCTACTTACCAATAAACTGGACAAAGACTGAAGCAGTATACGATATCGTTCCAAAAATAACATCAGCTTGAACGAAACCACTGTTTCTTGTCGTTAATCTAAAATGCTTGCTGTTAAGCTCCAGGTATGGTTTCCTGTATAAAAAAAACTTTTCTAGCATTTTATTTTTAACATACATTTATTAATTTAAAACGCTATTAACAGTGAACTAATTCTTGCAAGCAATGCTTACTTGTTAGTCAAACGCTTTCCATTAATATACCAAAAAGCAGGAATATCTGAGTAACGTGGACCAAGTTGGAGTGTTGATGAACTGTAGACAGAAATTTTTCTCGGTAGATTTTCATAAACATCTCCAGGTCTGTCCAAAACTACAAATAATCCAGAATGTTACTTCCAGTAAAAAGGTTTGCAACTCCTGGATCCCAGGGCATTGCTTATGCTAACAGACACAGACAATAATTTATTAGTTAGAGTATTAGTGAGCTCGACAGAAAACTTTGACCCCAAAAAGTTAGGATCCCAGGAACAAAAATATTATGCCCATGCAGAAACAGAAATATTATGTCCTGTTATGCAAGCCACGGCAGCCTATATTGTAGAATACTAGCCACACTGGACCACCACATTCATGTCTGCAGGTAGTATTCTACAATAAGCTACGTCTACAATAGTAATATACTGTCTGAAAAAGATATCTCAAGGTGGTCTAATGTAGGTAGTATTCTACAATAAGCTCCGTCGCTACAATATAGTAATATACTATCTGAAAAAGATATCTCAAGGTGGTCTAATGTAGGTAGTATTCTACAATAAGCTCCGTCGCTACAATATAGTAATATACTATCTGGAAAAGATATCTCAAGGTGGTCTAATGTAGGTAGTATTCTACAATAAGCTCCGTCGCTACAATATAGTAATATACTATCTGAAAAAGATATCTCAAGGTGGTCTAATGTAGGTAGTATTCTACAATAAGCTCCGTCGCTACAATATAGTAATATACTATCTGAAAAAGATATCTCAAGGTGGTCTAATGTAGGTAGTATTCTACAATAAGCTAAGAATGAGCAGCATATTGAAGTATTCTTACACTGGACCACCACATTCATGTCTGTCTTACCTTTCAAGATTGTAATAGTGGTGATGACGTCATTCTTGTAGTTCCCAAGCTCATTCAATTTAAACGCCTTACACGTGATTTTGCCAGAATCTGATTTCTGTACGTTGTCATATTTTAAAACACGACTAAAACTAGTCACTTTGATACCATTTGGAAATCGTTTGATCTTTCCCGTATCAATACCCCATTCGATTATTATGTTTCCTCTAGACAAAACAACATGGAATTAAATTGCTGGGTTTCAAGCAGAGCGTAACAGGGCAGTACAAGACTTTTGTAGATGGAAATTACGAGTGTGATTTTTACATTGTGATTGATACAGCGTGCCAAAATGGCGTCTGTTGTCACACTAATTATTGAACCAAATTGCCTAAATTCGTCCATAGGAAATACGCATCTCTAGTTAATATTGATGTCGGGACTCTACTGCAAATCGCCCAGCAAAAAACCGCCAAAACCATGAAAAATATATTAAAAAAAAAATTATTTCCGACCTACTGACCCTAATTGTTTCACGATATGAAACCGGAACCACAGGTAATTTTTTACGCCCTAACCAGGAGAAGTTGCGAAAAATGCAAGTATAGACTCTCTTGACAGAGTGGGTTAGGATAAACCATAGTTAATAGAAATAGACATGGTTAGGAAGGCCGGTAAACTTCAAAGGATTTCCTATTCAAACTTCAACTGATGTTGAAATGTAACTCCGAGTGCACACATCTTTTGTCTTGCGTTTATTAATATTCAAATACTACGGTTCAGCGATTGAAACTAAGGTTTTTATTGGGTAATCGCCTCATTGTCTGAGTGCACAAATTTCCTGATAAACTTGGACAAAAACATAGAACGACTTTTGTCAAGCTTCCAAACCATGTTTATTTTCTACTAACTATGGATAAACATAGTTAATTAAGAAATATCACATATCACAATTGTTGTAAAGATAAAATGGTAATCGTTCCATCTTTCGCGCACCAATATAGTAAACGTTATGTAATGAATATTATAGTGTACTGAAAAGTTGACTGAATACCTCCTACACGTATATACATACCCTAACCCTATCCCTAACCTTAAACCTAACCCTAACCCCTAACCCTAATACCTAACCCCTAACCCTAACTTATATTGGTGCGCGAAACATGGAACGATAACAGATAAAATAGTCTAAACTAAGTATACTTAGGTAAGCGTAATACTTCATGTAAAGCGCATTTGATCATATTTGCGCTATACAAATGTTAATTAATCGTAAGCGAACCTGCGATAGTCTGTTGCAGTGCTTTAACCAACTAAGGTAAAGACGTCCAGCTCGTGTTTGAACCTACCGTGGATTACTGATTGCTGAGCAATGTAACTCCAGATTTTCGCCACGCAGTAAAGTGATTGTCTCAGGAGGTTTATCCTGAAATACAAACCAGTGTCTGGCTTGCTTCCCGCTATCTTCTGTATTAACAAACAAATCTAAAATTAGTAACTCTTAGGGGCGGTTTATGTGGAGCTGGCCAGGTTAACAAGGTTTAGCCTCGCACTTACTTTTTACAGCAACTCTGAAAACATTAGACATCACTTTCTGAGCTATCCGTCCAGACATTGTTTTTTGCTCAATAATACATCGGATTCCTTTCTTATTGAAGAGATCAACATCCTCTTGTTTAAAAACACTGAATACAAGCGTTCCCTCGGTAGTTATCCACACTCGCTCGCTCGTTTTTATGTTGAAATCTTCGCTTGAGTTTTTGTAACGGTTTCCCCATTTGTAAAATGCACCAGGAATCACCCTAGGCATGTGAGGGTAGCATCTGAAAGTTGCTGGCTTTCCAATTTTCACATACATTGTGATTGGTCTCGACGTATGTGGGTCGAGTAAAATGGTGAATCTCACCCGTGCTAGAAGAAGTTAAAATACAGTGAATACAATAAGTTGCCGTGGTTAGTGTCTGAACTATCTGAAAAAGATATCTCAAGATGGTCCAGTGTAGGTAGTATTCTACAATAAACTGTCGTGGTTTGTGTCTGAACTACCTGAAAAAGATGTCTCAAACGTGGTGGTCCAGTGTAGGTAGTATTCTACAATAAACTGTCGTGGTTTGTGTCTGAACTACCTGAAAAAGATGTCTCAAACGTGGCGGTCCAGTGTAGGTAGTATTCTACAATAAACTGTCGTGGTTTGTGTCTGAACTATCTGAAAACAATATCTCAAGATGGTCCAGTGTAGATAGTATTCTACAATAAGCTGTCGTGGTTAGTGTCTGAACTATCTGAAAACGATATCTCAAGATGGTCCAATGTAGGTAGTATTCTACAATAAGCTGTCGTGGTTTGTATCTGAACTACTTGAAAAATATATCTCAAACGTGGTCCAGTCACTCCATGTAAGTAGTATATTCTACAACAAGCTGAGAATGAGGGTATGACGAAGACATAAACAGCATTAGCTTACTGTAAAATGTTAACAACATTGGACTCCTAGTAAGTAAAGTTAAAGAAACAGAAGAATGAAAAAGTTGTATACCTAAAACATTGACTTGAATACGACTGCTCATCACAGTTCCCCACGTGTTGTTAGCCACACATCTATAAACACCCTGTACTTCAGAGTTTGAACTATTCACGCGAAGACGTTCCTGTTGGATGAAGATATTTCCTTGAGAAATTGTTTTCCCATTCAGAGTCCAAGATACTGATGGACGTGGTTCACCGCGAACCTCGCAGCTCAGAAAGAACGGATCGTCTTCCACAACTGTAATCTCTTCTTTAGAGGGAACTATCTCAGGATATCCAACTAGAATACAAAACCAGTTAAAATTTTACCATATTCTAAACTGTTCTCCCCTGACTACCAGATTCCTTATTGGTACAGCAAACTACAGGAAACCTAAACGAACTTCACTCACACTGGACAGCTCTATCAGTTCTAAACTGTTCTTCCTAGAGGTCCAGTAAGGATCATCTCTTATTGATCCAGTGTTACTACATGTGGAAACCTAAATTAAACGACTTTATTTACACTGGATAGCTCTATCAGTTCTAAACTGTTCTTCCTAGAGGTCAAGTAAGGATCATCTCTTATTGATCCAGTGTTACTACAGGAGGAAACCTAAACTAAAATAACTTTATTTATACTGGATAGCTCTATCAGTTCTAAACTGTTCTTCCTAGAGGTCCAGTAAGGATCATCTCTTATTGATTCAGTGTTGCTACAGGAGGAAACCTAAACTAAACTAACTTTATTTATACTGGATAGCTCTATCAATTCTAAACTGTTCTTCCTAGAGGTCCAGTAAGGATCATCTCTTATTGATTCAGTGTTACTACAGGAGGAAACCTAAACTAAACTAACTTTATTTATACTGGATAGCTCTATCAATTCTAAACTGTTCTTCCTAGAGGTCCAGTAAGGATCATCTTTTATTGATCCAGTGTTACTACAAGAGGAAACCTAAACTAAACTAACTTTATTTATACTGGATAGCTGTATCAGTTCTAAACTGTTCTTCCTAGAGGTCCAATAAGGATCATCTCTTAATGATTCAGTGTTACTACAGGAGGAAACCTAAACTAGACTAACTTTATACTGGATAGCTCTATCAGTTCTAAATTGTTCTTCCTAGAAGTCCAGTCTGGAGCACCTGCAGTGTTTGGTAGAGTCAAATTGGAAGTACTCCTCTCACATACAACTATGCATCTTCACTACTATGCATCTTTATGCATCGTGCTTCCAATATCTCTACTTACTTTTCGGACCAGGAATAATTGCTGTAGCTGGTCTGCCAACACCTTGACTTGAGCCCGCGTAGATCTCGACCTCATACCTCACATCCCATTGAAGAGACTCCAATTCATGACTATATATGGTCTGCGTTTCTCTGGCAAATATTTCATTCACATTCGTCCATTTTGACTCTCCAACAATCCTGTACCGTAGAGCGTAATACAGTACTGGGGTGAGCGCAGTTTCGCTTGGTTTCTCCCAGGAAAGGATATACGAACGTTCATCGGTGGGGAGTTGAGAAAGGATTTTCGGCGAGCCTGCACGACCAATCAGTTGTTTTCTCGCCACAAAGTCAGCTTTAATTCCATCTTTTAGAAACACAGAATATTCATCATATTTATATCATATATCTTTATTCTCACAATTACAAATATATGCTCTTCCAAGGAGACGTGCATTTAACTAACATAAAATATATAAACATAGGAAAGAATTAAACTACTTATAAAAATATGTACAAATAATATGAGTTTACGAGATGAGACACATAAACTCAGATTACAGATATTTCACAGCACACTCCCTATCTGGGCTTTTCAGTGACTGGTTACATTATGAATAGATAGATAGAGTCGGACTGACGTGAAGCAGACCGAGGTAGACTTTGAGCTTACAAATGGCGCTTGAGCAGCTGCCGCTATTAGTCCATACCTCATTAATGATCTGCCTCCAGACCTATGTGCCTAACCCACCCTGTCAACTTTCCCTGTGGGAGGAAACACGGAGTACCCGGAGAAAACCCACGACTTTCGGCAGAGCGTTGACTTTTACTCTTTTCACATGAGGAGAGACTCAGAGACTGTGCACTGGATATTTGGACGGGCATGCCATCTGAATTTATTTATACATCATCATGTATTTGGACGGGCACTGAGTCATCGGAATTTGCTCTTGAAGATACATGAATTATCAACAAATATTGCGGCAGTGGTGAATTTAGAGAAGGGGGTG
>CACRXK020001696.1:0-10811 GCA_902702795.2 Paramuricea clavata
ACGATAACAAGTTGTTGGAACAACTTGTAACAAGTCTGTTGAGCTCAACAACTTTGTAGCAATACGTTGTTAACAAGCCGTTGACAACTTGCCAACAAGCCGAGAACAAGCAGTGCGAACACACCCTGTTGACAAGTTGACTGTATCGAACTTGTTGGAACAACCTTGTAACAAATCTGATAATATTATCAAGGTTGTTACAAACTTGTTGGCAACTTGGAACAAGCAGTGCGATCACAACTTGTTGACGGTCTGTTGGCAGATTTGTTACAAAAGGCGAGATTTTTGCGTGTGTGTGAACTAACCTGTCTGACAGCTCTGTCCAGTCCAGCCCTCGGAACAAACACATTTATAAAAACCAACATAGTCAACACAACGGCCGTTGAAGCCACACAGACCATTTTCCGTCAGGCCGATCCCTTCATCAAAATGGTGATATTTTGGATCACAATTATCAATATCTGAAAAACAAAAGAAAACGAAAAAATAATAATATAAATATTTATTTATCTACTTATTGGCAATACATCCGCAGAGTGGCTCTTCGCTTACCAAAATATACAATCGGCATAACCATTCAACTTGGATGGTAATGCCTTTGAATATTACCAGCCTAACCATTCAACTTGGACGGTTATGCCTTTGAATATTATAAGCATAACCATTCAACTTGGATCGTTACGCCTTTGAATATTATCAGCATAACTATTCAACTTGGATGGTAATGCGTTTGAATATTATCAGCATAACCATTCAAGTTGGATGGTAACGCCTTTGAATATTATCAGCATAACCATTCAACTTGGATGGCAATGCCTTTGAATATTATCAGCATAACCATTCAACTTGGATGGTAATGCCTTTGAATATTATAAGCATAACCATCCAAGTTGGATGGTAATGTCTTTGAATATTATCAGCATAACCATTCAAGTTGGATGGTAATGCCTTTGAGTATTATCAGCATAACCATTCAACTTGGATGGTAATGCCTTTGAATATTATAAGCATAACCATTCAAGTTGGATGGTAATGTGTTTGAATATTATCAGCATAACCATTCAAGTTGGATGGTAATGCCTTTGAGTATTATCAGCATAACTATTCAACTTGGATGGTAATGCGTTTGAATATTATCACAATAACCATTCAACTTGGATGGTAATGCGTTTGAATATTATCAGCATAACCATTCAAGTTGAATGGTAATGCCTTTAAATATTATCAGCATAACCATTCAACTTGGATGGTAATGCCTTTGAATATTATCAGCATAACTATTCAACTTGGATCGGAGCAGCCTTGGATCGGAGAGCTAAGTTATGGAATGTACTTCCGGCTCGTGTCACATCGCGACCTTGTAAGTATCGTAATAATTATTCATTTGTTATTGTAGTTTATGTGTTTGTATAATTGTAATTCATTGCCATTTTTTACACATGTACAATATAGTCCGCCTCCGCCCATTGAAAATTTTGCTGATGGGGCTAGCGTCATTAAATAAAGTCTTAAATAATAATACAAAAAATTTTTCTTCAGTACTTACCATTTTCACACAGTTCTCCATCATATCGATACTTAAAGCCATAATTGAGTTCGGAGCAATCACATTCAAAACCACGAATGGTGTTATCGTTGAGAGTACACGACGCATTGTGCCAGCATGGTTGCCACGTGCACGGAGTATTTTCACACAGTGTACCGTTATATCCTTCCCGGCATTCACAGCGGTAACCAGCCAGTTCATTGACGCACACACCACCATACAGACACGTGACATTCTTACAGTAGTTGATGCGGTTCTCACATCGTCGTCCTGAAAACAACAAAATGTTTCTTGATGATTTTGATGTTAGATCCACCCTTCTTGAGTTATTTTAGTTATGTAATATTAACCTTAACTATACTAACCATGCACATTAATCTTTACTTATTAACTAGTTACTGATAAGTTGTTTTCCTTTCTTTCTATTCATTTGTTCTTTCAAACTATGTAACCGTGTTTGTAATATTAAACCATTATTTTGTAAGTATACCTATATACCATACCCTGTAAATTCATTTAGATATTGCTCTGAAGATGTTGTATTGTAAACAACGAAACGTTAGCTAATAAAATTTTTAAATTTCATTATGTTTGGATTTAAAGTTATTTGCTGGGCTCTGCTCAGTAAACTAAGATTTTCGCCTGGTGTATCAATTGCCACAGTTTTAATGGTTTCGACTACATACGCAAAATCTCCCACTGTTCAAGTTGTAAACAAGTATTGTAGCAACTTGTTAACAGTTGCAACAACCTTGTTGATATTATCAGAGTTGCTGCAAGGTTGTTCCAACAAGTCCGATACAGTCATGATAACAATATTGTTACAACCTTGTGTCCTCAACCTTGTAACATTAATCTTGTTATATCATGACTGTATCAGACTTGTTAGAACAACTTTGTAACAAGTCTGATAATGCCATCAAGCTTGTTACAAGTTGTTAACAGCTTGTTCCAAACTTGTTACAACAACTAGGAACAAGCAGTGCGAACACAACTTGTCGACAACTTGTTCCCAGTTGTTGACAAGTCTGGAACAAGCTTTTATCATCTTGTAACAAAGTTGATGAGGCCAACAGACCCGCAACAAGTTGTTCCAACAAGTCTGATATCAACCGGACGTAACAAATTGTTAACAAGTTGATGACAACAGCCTCGTAGCAACTTATTATGAACAGCCGGTATTAGTCTTGTTGAAACAACCTGTGGCAAGTCTGTTATTGTCATAAAGATGATAACAACTTGTTCCAGACTAGCTAGCTTGCCACAACAACTGGGAACAAGCAATGCAGATCTGCAAACAAATTTTAACAAGGTTATTCGTACGCCCCAGTTGTTGTAACAATCTGGAACACTTTAAGTTGTTATCATATTTAGCAAGATTGGTGACTGTAACAGACTTGCAACAAGTTGTTCCAACAAGGCTAATACAGGCTGTTTGTACACCACACCACACCCCACCATACCATACCATACCATACCATATCACATTACATCACACCACACCATATCATATCATATCATATCACACCATACCATACCACAACACAGCACAGCACACCACACCTAATACTATACACATACCTTCATAACCCAAGGCGCAGCTGCAGAAGAAATTTCCAATCTCATCAATACACGTCGCATTATTTACACATGGCGATGATAAACATTCGTCAATCTCAATATCGCAATTACGACCTTTATAACCAACTGAACATGCGCAGTGATATTGATTGATTCCATCATGACACTGACCGTGTTTACATGGGCTGTCTAAATTGTACAAAAATAAACATGAAAAAATTAAATTTGCCAGCTGCAAACAGACTTGTAACAATGCTGTTCCAACAACTTAATTGTCAACAAGATGCGTTCGTTCAACGGCTTATTGACAACTTGCAAGGTTGTTCAGCTCAACAGACTTGTTGACTGCAATTCAACAGTTTGTCAAGAAATTGTGAGTGACAACCTTGTAGCAACTTGATAAAATAACAGTATTGTTACAACGTGCTGACAAGCTTTCTACAAGCATGTTGCGAACATATATTGTTGACAAGTTGTGAAATTTTTCTACAATCGTCATTTGCGTTTCGCCCACAGCCACAATAGAACTGCCCACTAAATATTTACTGGTATATTTCGAATATATTGTGCAGCTTAAAGCACGTCGGTCATGCGGAAAAAATTTCTTCGAGCAGCTTTTTGCATATTTAAATGCATCGAACAGTTGAATACCTCGACATGTACATTTTAATATTACACGCGTAAAAAGCTAACATCTTGTAGCAAGTCTGTCAACAAGCCGTCAACAAGTTGTGTTCGCACTGCTTGTCCCAAGTTATTAACAAGTTTGGAACAAGCTGTTAACAGTTGTAACACCCTTGTTGCAAGGTTGTTCCAACAAGTCCGAAACAGTGATGATACAACAAGATTGTTACAACCTTGTGTCGTCAACCTTGCAACATTCTTGTTATATCATGACTGTATCAAACTTGTTAGAACAACCTTGTAACAAGTTCTTTGTATGTTTGCATGGCGATAAAACATAAAATAGTTTTGGTTGTGCAAACACCGCGTAAATTACGTGGTGTTTATTATTATTAAATTAATTTACGTGGTGTTTCCACAACCAAAACTATTATAACTTTGTAACAAGTCTGATAATGTCATCGAGCTTGTTACAAGTTGTTAACAGCTTGTTCTAAACTTGTTACAACAACTGGGAACAAACAACGCGAACACAAATTGTCGACAGCTTGTGAACAGATTTGTAACAACTTGTTTGCAGACCTGTAACAACTAATTGTGCGTTTTACGTGTGTGTACACGCGATAAAAACGCACAAGTTGTTACAAACATGCAGCAGACGTGTAGCAATGCTGTTCCAATAATTTTTAACATGATGTGTTCGCACTGCTTGTTCCCAGCTTGTTGACAAGTTTTCAATGGCTTGTTGACAACTTTAATTAGCGACTGAAATGTTGTCGGCAAATGCGATACTACACCCCTCCCCCCTGCTTTAGTCTCTTCGCTATGGCCCTGCTTGCCAGCGAACCGCCATCATACGAACAAGCCCTTAGACTCACCTTTACAGTCATCAATATTAACTTCACATAATGTACCCGAATAACCAGCTTTACAGAGGCAGGCGAAAGAATTCACACCATCCACACACACACCATTATGTTGGCAAGGCTGAGGTTGACAGTCGTTGATGTTGATCTGACAGTCTTTGCCCGTGAATCCCACTGCACATGAACACTGGAAAAACAAATTTAAGAAAGAACGACGTCAATGAAGATTCTAAGGGCCTGGTCAAAATCGGCGAAAATATCCATCTCGGTCAGGTGGGATTAAGCCTTCATATTCTAAAACGCACAAGTTGTTACAGGTCGGCAAACAAGTTGTTACAAATCTGTTCAGAAGCTGTCGACAAGTTGTGTTTCCCAGTTGTTGTAACAAGTTTGGAACAAGCTACTTGTAACAAGCTTGATGGCATTATCAGACTTGTTACAAGGTTGTTCTAACAAGTCTGATACAGTCATGATATAACAAGAATGTTACAAGGTTGACGACACGAGGTTGTAACAGTATTGTTATATCATGACTGTATAGGACTTGTTGGAACAACCTTGCAACAAGTCTGATAATACCAACAAGGTTGTTACAAGTTGTTAACATTTTGTTCCAAACTTGTTGACAACTTGGGACAAGCAGTGCGAACACAACTTGTTGACGGCTTGTTGGCAGACTTGCTACAAGATGGGAGATTTTTACGTGTGTATCTGTAAGATCGTTGAAGATTATATCACGTGACTACCTAATTATTGTAGAGATGGTGTGGAAACAACGTAAACTGGCGTTAAATTTCAGGGCAAATATAAACTTACATTGTAGTCGTTGATACTATCATGGCAAGTTCCGTTATTTCTGCATGGTTGCCCAACACATTCGTCGCGATTCGATGAGCAGTTTTTACCCACCCAACCCTGAACACAGCTGCACGTGTAGTCGTTGATGCCGTCTGTACAGTTGCCTAAAAGATACAAGAATTGCTTATCTAAAACTCAATAATTCATAAGTAAATTAGCCAACCATATTACTTTATTTTGCTCACATGATAATACTGGATACCTGGTGAAGTATATGGATCCAGTCCTTGGACTGTATCAAAATTAATTCACCTTACTTTAAGTGATATATTACTTTAAGTGATTTACCTCACATTAAGTGATATATTCGTATGAGATGTCATTTCAAATCCTCCAATTCGGACTGGACTAGATTTCAAGTCCTCGCATTTTAATCAAGTCCTCGCAGTTTAATACAGTCCTCGGTTTCGCCTCTGACTTGCTCAAATTGCGCTGACTTGAAATCTAGTCCAGTCCTCATAGTCGGACTTGAAATATTACTGAACAGAATTCGTACATGCGAGGAAAACGGTAAAATTCAGAGACATTCAAGGCCATGTATCAGCAAATTCAAGGACTACATATTGAAGAAAAGGGGTTAGAAATCAGTAAAGTCAGACGTTGAAGTTACCAGGTCTTTTTGTACAAACTTCGCCCTACGGTCTCAGTCTGTACAAAAAGACCTCACTCCGATATTTCTCCGTACAGACCTCGCTTTCGGAGAAGTTATTATTAAACGACATAAAGAAATAAACTAACCATTATGTTCGCAAGGATTAGGATCACAGTCGTCAATATTCTCATCACAATGACGACCCCTGAATCCATCCAAACAACTGCAGGTGTAATTATTGATACCATCTTTACAAATCCCGTGAGGAAAGCAAGGACTGCTTGAGCATTCGTCTATGTCAATGGTACAGTACTTTCCCGCGTAACCAGCCAGGCAAGAACACGAATAACTGTTTATACCATCCTGAGAAGAGAAGACGATTAATTAAAACCTAAAGCAGATTTTCCACTAGCAAATTTTGTCACGCAGTCGTCAATAGACTTACGCCTGTATTCTAAAAGCTCACACTCAAAGAGTGGAGGTTCAATCTGAGCTTCCCTTGAGTGTCGGGTAAAAATCTCACAACTTGTCAACAAGATGTGTTCGCAATAGGCTTGTATCATAAGCTTGTCAACGAGTTGTAACAATGCTGTTATTTTACCAAGTTGCTACAAGGTTGTCACTCACAACTTGTTGACAAGTTGTTGAATTACAGGAAGATAGCAAGTGGTTGTAACAAGTCTGTTGAGCTCAACAACCCTTGTAGCAAGCTTGTCAACGAGTTGTAACAATGCTGTTATTTTTTCAAGATGCTACAAGGTTGTCATTCACAACTTGTGTTGACAAATTGATGAATTGCAGGACAATATAACAAGTTGTTGGAAGAACAACTTGTAACAATTCTGTTGAGTTCAACAACCTCGTAGCAAGCTTGTCAACAAGTCATAACAATCTGTTATTTTATCAAGTTGCTACAAGGTTGTCACTCACAATTTGTTGACAAATTGCAGGACGATAATAAGTTGTTAGAACAACTTGTAACAAGTCTGTTGAGTTCAGCAAGTCGTCAACAAGCTGTTAACAACTTGTCAACAAGCTGGGAACAAGCAGTGCGAACACATTCTGTTGACAAGTTGTTGGAACATCATTGCTACAAGTCTGCTGCAGGTCTGCTACAACTTGTGCGTTTTTACGTGTGTACTTCATAGTAACCGCGTTTCAAGACCATACAGGGTGAGTAAAAAAAAAACTGACACCTTTGTTATTCAAATTAGCCGCGAAGGTATCGGTTTACTCACTCTGTATTTACACTTCTTGACCACTGCATGCCAATAGTCTAGCTTTATTTATTATCTGTACGAGCTTCCCGTTTGAATTTCCCCTTATTACAACAGTACAAATTGAAATTTTGAATGGTATAAGAAAAGAATTGACAGACGTACTTTACAAACGGCGCCATTTGCACAATTATTCGATACACATTCGTTTATATCTATCAACGAAATAAGAAATCATATAACAGTTAATACTTAAGCACCCACAAACACAGATATTGCATGGCCCGTGGCCCAGGTCTTCGATCTTTGACGTCGAACTGCTCTACTGTACAGTGTGTATAAAAAAAACAAGGTAATCGAACTTCAGCGCGCCATTGTACGAGAATTACTCTGCATATGAACAATTTTTTTCATATTCGAAAAGATCAGGCTTTTAGCTATTGAATGACATGCTTTTCATGCCAAGTGGAGAAAAAACAAACAAGTACAAATCCGATAAAAAATGTTACTCATGCGGAATCGTATATTTTTACTTCTGTGCCTAATCAAAACAGTGCATAACAAAAGAAAAAGCAATTAATCACGGGCTTGTCATAGCTTAGCTAAGATTTATCATTTTAGGAATTCGTCAACTTAAGTCCCAAAGGGGGTTAATTTTCAATGGTTTTAGACCCAACTCTCAACTGTGAAAATATGCGATTCTGACTAACATTTTTTATCGGATTCGTATTTGCTTATTTTTTATCTATTTGGCATGAAGAACATATCATTCAACAGCTAAAAGCCTGATCTTTCCGAATATGAAAAAATCTCGGTCATACAGTAGAAGAGTAATTCAGATACAATAGCGCGGTGAAGTTCGATTACCTTTTCTTTATACACACTGTAGTACATCTTCAATTGGAAGTAAATCTTTATATGGAGGAAAGTTAGAGAACAATGAAAATTGAAAATATTCATGAAAATATATCGTTCATAAATAAAACTCATTGTTAATCTACATCAGAATTTGTGTATTGTAAGGGAGTATGTATCTAGTACTCATATTTGTCATGTCTCCGTGATGATGAATTCACTTTCACATACCATTTTGGCACAAACGACCATCAAATCCTGGCAGACACTGGCATTTGAAGTCAGTTCTATAGTTCACGCAAGTTGCATTGTGCCAACATGGAGCTGAGACACATAAATCAATTTCTGAGAAAAGAAAAAAGAAATATAATCAACGACGACGACATCAACAACAACAAAAAACGACGACGACGACGACAACGACAACGACAAACAACGACAACAACAACGACGACAGCAACGACAAGGACAACAGCTAGCAACGACAAACAACAACAACAACAACAACGACGACAACAACAACGACAAGCAACGACAACAACAACGACGACAGCAACAGCAACGACAAGGACAACAGCTAGCAACAACAAACAACAACAACAACAACAACAACAACAACGACAAATAACGACAACAACAACGACGACAGCAACAGCAACGACAAGGACAACAGCTAGCAACAACAACAACAACAATGACAATAACAATAACAACAACAATAACAACAACAACAACAACATTACGTGCATGGTTACAACCTGTAGTCGCATTCTTAACTCAGCAATGAGGGGTAGCACAAATTAAACGACCACATCACCCATCTTCCCCATATCATCCAATAGTAACGATACTCACCTTTCTCGCAATGATTTCCATGGTAACCTGGCGCACACTGACAATAATAACTGGTCCCGTTATTCTGGCAAAGTCCGCCATGTTGGCACGGTTGGCTTCGACATGAATTCATATCTGAAAATATTTTTACCTATAAATATCGTTGTAATGTAACCTATTGCATCATTCCTAATGATGACTAGTTTTAATATAGAACACAACTATATTAAAAATGTTCCTTTTCGGAGTAACCGTTGTTTTGCATACAAATTTACCACCCCATGCAGTGATTTCGATAATATTTGCTTACCTTGATCACAGAGCACCCCACTCCACTCTGGTAAACATATACAATCATCTCCATTCTTACAAACGCCTTTGTCTACACAAAATAAATTATTTTATTATTTATTTAAAGGAATCCTCGATTACTGATTGGAACAGCTTAATCATCACATCAATTGAATAGCTGACCAAAAATGGAGTTGTGACAACCATGATGCGATATGAATAAAAATTATTGCACGATTGACGTCAAATGGTGCAATATGAAATATATTATTACACGCTATAACGTCAAACAATTGATATGCGTTAAAATAACCGAAACTAAAAAGAATTGGTAAATTTACTTACGACAACCCGTCTTAGGAATGCATTGATCACAATTGTCCCCCGTCCAATTGACAACACATCTGCAGTAAGAGCGACAAAATAACATGTTAATACATCAATCAGCCCCTTGGTTTAACCACGTGGGATCGGTTGTTGGAATGCATACACACTAAAAATCTCACATCTTGTAACAAGTCTGCCAACAGGCCGTCAACAAGCTGTATTCGCACTGTTACAGACTTGTTGCAAGGTGGTTCCAACAAGTCCGAAACAGTCATGATATAACAATATTGTTACAACCTTGTGTCGTCAACCTTGTAACATTCTTCATGACTGTATCAGACTTGTTAGAACAACCTTGCAACATGTCTGATAATACACAACATACAGAAATACACAAACCGAAACAGCTGTTTAAATTTTAACCCAGGGTTAGCGCTAATTCAACTTTGAAGAATCGGGCCCCTGGGAACGATCGTTGTTCGAAGGCCGGATAGCGCTATCCGTCGGATGGCGATTTTTTCAAACAATGTAAAAATGCTTGAAAAGCTATAAAAATACGGATGCGGTCCTCGCGATTAATGAAAAGAAACTTTACTTTTGAAAACACTAAAGTCCAATAAATGACTATACCAATCAATGGGTTAATTTTAGAAATCTATGCTATGCGGTGGATCAGAAAATCACTATCCGGCTATCCTGGAAAAAAGTCCCTATATCCGTCCTTGGTACAACCGCACACAGGCTATTTTTCATTGATGATTTTACCGCTGTCTTGGTAGTGCTTTCAAAACAACAAAAAAGAACACTATTTTATCTGTATTGACGCACATGCATTGTCCTGGCTGGTTACAATCTCCATTCTTGCAGCCCGTCTTACACAATGCTACAAAAAACAAAGAAATTCGTTGTGAATTAGGGAAATTCGTTGTGAACTCGTTGTGAACTCGTTGTGAATTCGTTGTGAATTCGTTGTGAATTCGTTGTGAATTCGTTGTGAATTCGCCGTTCATATAAAATTAAGATAGGGTATTTCACATTGACGTTTCACAGTCGTCAGTTGTTTTTTTAATACCATTTTTATTAATTTTAGTTTATTATACGATCATCAAGATTAAAATTTTTACATAAGCGATCAACAGAGAAACAAGACGTGGCGAATAGAATTGCGGTTCATCATATGGAAACAAATCATAGAATTGATTGGGAGGGAGCCACTTGTA
>CACRXK020001696.1:12431-50899 GCA_902702795.2 Paramuricea clavata
TTAATCTGGATGATCGTACAATAAACTAAAATTAATGGAAAAACCCGGATTCAAGCCCTTCAGTGAACCATTTTTATTATTAAACGAAACAATTTTTCATTATATGCTCACCTCAAGCTATTTTTGTTTTCTACACGGGCGTACGAGCGACAAAATTTTAGGGGGGCGGTCGCCTTTTGCCGGACGTCTTGTGACCCTCCCCTCGCTCCAAATTTATTTTGCTTGACGGTCAACCAAAAATAGACTTTGCAAAAATTTGGGGGGCTGCAGTCCCCCCAGCCAGCCCTCCCCCCAGCCAGCCCTCCCCCCTGCCTCGTACGCCTATGGTTTTCTAGATCATAATATTGTATTCAGACTTACGTTCCTTGCAATCTGTGCCTTGCCATCCTTTCCTGCATATTTTTCGTCCACGAGAGTCACACGTGTAATGTCCGGCTGCGACGCTGTCCTGAGCCTTGCAATACTGCGAACAGTAGCCATCGTAATAATGTGGATCACAGTGTAGGCTTAGGGTTATTGCTGTTGACGTGGGGCTAAAGACGCCAAGGCCACTTCTTGAACCAGTCAACTACACAAAAGGCCAAAAGACAAGAAGTACGGGTTAAGGTAATTCGCGGATGCGGACAGACGGACATGAGGGGGAAATGCGGATATGAAGGGAAAATGCGGGTCAGGGGGTAAAATGCGGTCTTATGAGTGCCTTATATTCCAATAGAAAAAATTAAAAATACAATAAGTGGTAAATAATTAAACATGGTTTTCACGATTTACCATTCGGGAAATGTAACAAATAATATTTCGGAAAGTGTGTCTCACGCACAAGAGGGAAAAGCCTGGGAACGGGGTTGATCTTACGTTTTGTTTGTCTGGAAATGGTTTCAAAGTCATTTAACGATAGCCCAGATTAAATATTTCCAACTAAATCCACTAATTGGTTCAATTTGGATAAAAATTCGATAAGAAATTTACAAAAGTCTGTATTACTTTTATGGGCTGTAAAGAGCTAAATAAGTGCCCTCTAATTAGGAACTAAATTCTTATATATTTATTATATATCAGAATTTTATACATATTTCTCACAGGCTTCTTGCAAGTTGAAAAATCACTATCCAGTATAGGTATAGAGGGAACTTGGTAAATTTCTGCCCCTAGACAGAGGCTTAAAAGTGAAGGGTATTCGAGAGGGGGATTTACGTGCGGAAAGCACCACATTTTTTCTGAACGGCAAATCTTTCGATCCTAACTAGTGGCTTATTTACACCGTATAAGTTTTGCTTTGATCAAATTGAATTACAGGGGCATTAATACAACATACGTACACCTACTCATTTCGGCACTGTTGGGATGGTTAGCGGTAAAACACAAGTTACTTACAGTTTTTGGGTATACTCTGGGCCTACTTGAGTCCGAACCAGCGGCAAGATATTGATATTTTCCATAAACTTTATCAATTAAGTCTCTTGCACTTCCCACTCCAAAAAGATTCCCGCCATCGTTATCCCAAACTTCCATGTATATACTAAACGTGCCCTGTTGGGAGAAACACACATACGATAATCATCGAAACATTGTTCACATGCATACTGAATGATGCTTAGGAAATATTCATATAGACAAATCTGGCAAATTTTAGTTACATTATACAGGGTGTCCCCAAAAAAATGCCCCACTATGTTTTGTGGTATTACAACGTCAGTTTTGATAGAAGTTAGGGATGAGCCGATTAATCGGTACGACCGATAAATCGGCCGATATTTTGCGTTTTCAAAATAATCGGTAATCGGCCGATAATTTTTTATAATCGGCTATTTGCCGATATTCGCAATTTTTTCGTCTTTTTAAGAAAAATAACTCTATAATCTAGTAATCTACACTCCGTCTTGTTTTTGACACTTTTGTTGCGCGTATTTAATCCCATATTGCGTTACTCGAGGGAATAAGACCACTTGTAAGTTAAAATTATATTGAATAGAGTGAATTCCAATTATACATTTATATTTTTACGTTTGATTCATTTGATTCGTACAGTGACGGATAACTGTCCAATATGAGTAAATATTTCCCGGAACACACTAAAACTAGTACGTCAATTTGTGGCGTATACACAAGTATTAAAAGTTGTCAAAAAACCGTTATCCGGCGCTTGTACCGGGTTTTAAACTTTTATTCAACTTTTACACAGAAATATCGGCCGATTATTTTTTTATATCGGCTCCGATATATCGGATCGGCGAATCGGCTTTTTTCTGGTATGGGCTCACCCCTAATAGAAGTTTCAGATTTTTAGTACTAGATAAAATCATTATCGTATCGTTTTAATCCATTGATATTTGACTTATCAAAATAAGCAACTATTTGCCTTCTAGATTCACTTAAGGTGGCGACACCAATATTTCAACTTTATTCGAATTATAGAAATTAGGTCAAAATATTTCAGACTTTTAAAAGTGCCCATGTTTAAAGAGGTTTCCCATGCACCTGTGTATTCTTATTTTTTTTTCATTTGATGTAAATATTGTTTAAAACGAGCCTGAAGCTTTGGCAGAAAAGTGAAAAATTAATACCCTCAAATTTCTGGTTTGCGGACGGAATCCTGCCGGTAAAGAGTCATTTACGAGCAAAAAAATTATTGTTGTAAGAGACATGAACAATATTGAATTTTTAAGATACAACTTTCAAATGATCAACATGATCGAAAGTAACTACTGTAATTTGAATGTTTTAATCTTATAAAAAATCATATTATTTTATCTAATTTGCATATTTAGACAAGTTAGAATATTGGTGTTGCCACCTTAAGTGATTCTTCAACGCAATCGGTTGGTTATTTTGATTTGTCAAATAGCAATGGATTAAAACGATATAATAGTTATTTCATCCAAAATCTGAAACTTCTACTAAAGCTAACATTGCAATACCATTGGGGGGGGAAGGGAGGTAAAGGGTATATCAAAGTTGTGGACTGGAGTCGCAATTTTTGTGCCTTGTGAATTGTGACTTGCTACGCGGAGTAAATATATGAGTAATTGACTTGACGTCAAACATCTTGTGAAAATGAACTGTAGTGTAAATTCATCGAAGTTATAATAAATATAAATCACAAACCTGCCACGAATCATCAAAATGGTACTCCAACGGATTTTTTTCACCTTTCGAGCCAAACGTAGCATCGAATTTGAAATTGTCGTCTTCGCGCATTTTAGTTCTCACAAATTTTATGCATTTGTCCATCTTGGCCACAGGGGTGTATGTCGATTGCAAACAGATTTCAAAATATGTATCGCAGTCATCACAGTAGAACGGAAATGGATCACAGCAACCACCATTGTAATCTCCTTTATTTGGGTTGACGTAGTTAACAAAAGTCACCTTTAATACACCTCTAGGTTCTGCATTCTGAAAAAAATATTAAAGAACACACGTAACTGATTACAGGCTTTAAAATATCGGTCGGTCCATTGTCCGACCCTTTCGTGAAATTGTCCGACGTAGAAAGAAACCACCGGACATTCTGTCCGACCTAATTGAAACCGAGGTTTATTGTTTGTCCGATTCGAGTGTATTGGTGTCCGACCGATTTTTGTAGCTTTGTCCAACGTAAATAAAAATGTACCCTAGTCCAGGACTAGAGGCTCGTATGTTAAATGGAGAATCAGAATAATGTGAGCGATATCGTGGAGTGGAAAACGGGATTAAGTTGTCGAAGTCTTATTGCTGTTCTTGGCAAGCAAGTTAATATTGGCTTGGAAACAAGTATGAATGACACAAATTATTTAATGTCTTCACAACATTTACCGTTCAGAATCAATTAATACATTGTGCTGATATTAATTTGTGTCATTCAGACTTATTTCCGAGCCAAACTGAACTGAAGGACATCATCATACATCTATGTAATATGTCCGACCCAAACTCAAAGTCATTGGACATTTTGTCAGACAGCCCTGTAAAAGATATTTTAAGGCTTGCTGTATATTAGTGAATATTACAAATCTTCTATTAATAATAACTTTTACTGAGATAGGCAGTCTATGTTTTGATACAACATGCTTATTTGCTTCCATGAAATGACGGATTTTTGTGACCTGAAACACAGAATAAAGACATACAGAAGTGTATCTTCTTATTAAAAGTGCGTAAGGGATTTTTTCAGTCTGCCATGTTCTTAGCAAGTGCTCTAAAGAGAGGCAGTCACCCCCCTGAAAACATATTGAAAATGTAATATTCCAGGGGGTGAATGCCTCTCTTTAGGGCACTTGCTAAGAACATGGCCGCCAGCTATTTCGGTAAAAAAGCGCCTTACGGTTTTGTAATGGAAGTTACACTTCTGTATGTCTTTATTCTGTGGCTGTGTGAACTTCACCGGAAAGTACGTCACTTTGGCTATAGAGCCTCGCTTTTGTGTACGTGACTAGAGACCTTACGATGTAGGACCTGACTCTTCCACAGTCCCTCGTTATATTTTGGTGCGGGAGAATATGCCCGTTCGCGGGTTAGATGTAGGACGACAACGCAACGACGAGGGCCAGAATAAAATCATTCAAATAAACGATTGTAAAGAATGTTTCTAGACTATTATTGATCGTATCAATTTAATACTGTTTGGTTAGCTTGAAAATAGTGGCTTTATTGTTGAGAAAAGTTCTACTGTACGGTGCTGAGCTAATTTGCCGAGTATCACTTTTCGCATCTTCTTTCATCCAAGACTGGCAAGACGTAAAAGTCTGTAGTCTCCCGTTGTAAATAGATCGTGGACGACGTCTCAAACTCCCGTGGCATATTAATTTTTCATTTTTTCTTGAATATTATGAATCTCACTATGAATCTCATTTATAGTTAATTAACCGTGTTTCTGGCCAGTATTACCGCCCAATTCACTCCGACAAATAAATCATTGAAATGTTTGGTTACCTTGGATCATTCGTATATGCTAACTAGGGCGCTTTCCATTTAATGGCCAGACCGGTCAGACCCAAATTCTTTTCTCTGTATCAATGGAAAGATCTGATCTATGTTTCTCAAATATCTAGCGAAAATGGACATCATTCAAATGTTATCTAAATTTTCCGGTCAGATAGGTCCGAAGCCCAAACGTTTTGTGTTCCATTCAACAATTTGATCGGTCTGACCGGTCTAGCCGTGTCAATGGAAAGCGCTCTAGGCGTGGATGATGGATCTTTGTTATCCCTAAAATATTTTAAAATTGGATGGCAGCGAGCATGAACATGCGTTATTTCATTATGTCTATTCTTTTTAACAAAAATTGAAGCTAACTGGACTAATACGTTGGACACTATTTACAGCAAATAAAGTACGTGCACTTCCTCTCGACAACAGTTTGACGACTATCAACCTTGATCACCAAACTAAACGTGGACAGTTTCGTTTGGCAATGGTCTTCTGATAGCATTATAAAGTCTTTCCCAAAATCTGTCTCTATTCTTCTCATCCGTCCAGTCCAGATACACAATGCCCGCAATCTCTGCAGGCGCTTTACATTTCTCGTACAATATGACCAAAACTTGATGACCGGTCTTTCCTGCCGCTAACGCGTGATACAACTCCTTGCGAGCGTACAAACTTTTCAAGGAGTCTTTTGATAATATAAACAAAGTCTTCCTACTTCCATAAATGCCTTTGACAATATTATCATCTATCGTTTTACCAATTTCAAAGTCAACAAAATCAATGAATACTTTAAAATTTTGGGATTTTAGTTTTGGAAACAGAATTTCATGTACCCACTCACGATTCTTGGAACTGTAGCATACAAACACGTCTTTTGATCGCGGTACTTTGAGTGGATCTATAACAAGAGAAGAAAGATATGGATTAATTTATGGAGACTGGATAGGTCGATTGATTGTTTTTAATTGATCAATCGATTGCTAAGCTTAACCCTCAGAGACCTTTTTTAATAGACCTTATACTCGATTTGTTGCACAAATATCATGTTTCTTCTTGATCTGTAACCCTCAAGAAACAGGAAATAACCCCATGAAAACGAGGGGCAAGACTGCATTACTGTAACTCAAACTTACCATAATCGACGTCTTTGAATGAATTAAGTAATTTCTCGCGATATTTTATCATCGCTTTCCTTCTGCGAAAAGCGTACAAAACCCCCATGACAAACACCAATGTAGCTATGGCTGGTAACACAATAATGGCAACTTTCGCACCCGAAGATAAATTGGACGTTTTCCCTGTGAAAACAAATAAGTTAAAATAAAAAACTAGTTCTGGATGATTTGAATTATCTTTATACACCATAGGCCGTTAGTGCGAATGCCGGATATAACAAGAAATGGTTATTGCAAGTGCAATATTTTGAACCGTTGTAAAATTGCTTGACAAGCTATGAAACTACGGATATGCATGGACTTCCCAACAAAAGTTTAATCTGTGTTATATACCAATCAACAATTTATAGAAAGCTTGAAAAAATGGCTATGATATATATGGCAGTGAAATAGAGTTGACAAACTAAAGTAAAGAGAGTTTAGCCGGATTTCCAGAATATTCTCTGGCACTATAATGACAACCTTTACTTTGTTCCTCTCCCAAAAAATTACTGAACTTGAGTTTTCCTACGCTGCTGTCTGCAGCCATATATTTTTCTGGTAATGAATTGTCCCACATAAACCGCACTACGAACGTTAACAGAAATCTATTGAGACTTTGGAAAAGTATAAAATCCTTATTCATTAATGCCTGATCGGTGTGACTCACCTTGAATGAGTGAGCTTGAATGGCAGTTAGTTTGAAACATTGCAACGATCTTAGTCTCCATCCTCCTTTTCCAATGTTCACGCTTACTCTTATCAGCGGGGCATGGCAAACAGTCTTTGATGGACGTAGCATTCTTGTAGAGAGAAAATGTTCCAGTCGGGCAACGTTTTGGCACACTTTTTGTTTTTGTTTTAGGACAATAAAAACCTTGATAGCAAGTCACTAAAATAAACAAATGTGCATATTTAATAATGTGAAGTTATCGAGAATTCACATGATCTCTTGCTCAACACGACAAACTGATGGAGTCATAGATTAAGGAGGTTAGGGTTGGGTCAGCTGCGGGTTAATAGGAATACAACTACCTGAAAAATGCAAGGAGAACTTCGACGTTTCAAGCGATGGGCCTTTCCTAGGTCAACTGGTTAGGGTTACGTCCACTAGTTAGGGGTTATGGTTAGGTCCACTAGTTAGGGGTTAGGGTTGGGTCCTCTAGTTAGGGGTTAGGGTTATAGGTCGACGTATATTGGACCTCTACATTATTTTGTTCGTACTCAACATGATTTGAATCTTTTTTTTTGGCCAACGAATTATTGAATATTTGCTCTACTATTGCTAATTTCAAACATTGGGTGGGTGTGTCACACCACAAACCCGCCACCCAGGATTTCCGACGCTGTTCGTACAGCCGGCAGCTGGCCGAACTATATGTTTTTCCATGGACGATGTGATCGAATACTGGGCGCCTACTTTATCATGGGCGTCATAACGAAGCACACCTACCAGCATTAATTTGAATAATAGAACCTTCTTCTGAATCCGTTTGAAACGACGTAATTTTGTCTATACTTAAACACTCGTATTTTCCTGCATCATTGGAACTGAAATTTCGTATCATAAATTTTGCCACAGAACATCGACGCGTGAAACTAATTTGTTTCCCAAGCAGCCACTGGAGTCGACCATGTTTCATTTTTTCGTCCAAGCGTTTGGAATTTTTTATCCACATTATATTACATGATTTTTTTGGTGACCAAAAAGCCGCGCATGTTAGATTCACGTTCGAGCCAATAACGACATCGTGCTCTGATATGCTTCCTTCCAATTTGATATCACTCGTGGTTTTACTGCCTTAAGAGTTAAGGTTATAATACCATGTTATTTGCTTTATTAGGGGTGTTGGTGTCCAAATGGTTGATACATGGTTGAAAATAAAGTGATATGGTGTTGATGGTGATGGCAATTGTCATGGTAATTATGATAATAATGATGGCTCTGATTGGGTGTAGATATACACACGTAAAAACGCACAAGTTGTAACAAACCTGCAACAGACTTGTTCCAACAACTTGTCAACAGGATATGTTCGTCCTGCTTGTTCCCAGCTTGTTGACAAGTTGTCAACGGCTTATTACTAGTTGTTTCAACAACTTGTTATTGTCCTGCAATTCAACAACTTGTTAACAAGTTGTGAGTGACAACCTTGTAACAACTTGATAAAATAACAGTATGAGTTGTTGATTTGTTGAGAAACTTGCTACAAGCCTGTTGCGAATTCGAACACATCTTGTTGACAAGTTGTGAGATTTTTACATTGTATCTTTCGCCTTTGTGACCGCTGTTTGGTTTGCTGCAGTAGTCTGGTTATAATTTCACGGTTCAATGACATGTGAGAAGATCGAGTTCTTCCAAAAATGTTCTCCCTCGACGTCCAGTAACGGGTATCTCTTCTTAATCTAATGATTCTAATGTCACTACCCCCTAATTCGGTTAATTCATTCAACGATAATCCGTTTTCGTATAGCGTTTTGTATTGTTTCAGTTAATTAGATCACTGTTATATATTTTCTTCAATTGAATATGAAAACGCTACGAAAACGCATTAGTTTGGACGTAGCCCAAGTCAGTTTTTGACATTTTGTGCAAGTGTGGGTGGGCACTCCACAAGAAGTCCGGCAAGGAACCGGCCTCCAAAATCGCTTTGATATCATTGCGTGTTTGGTGAGTCAAACGTCTCGTATGTGACTGGGGTGAAATTATTTAAATGCCCCTATACACTTGAAATTGTTTGCTGCGATTTTCTTCTTCTATTGTATGAATACATACAAAACTTTATTTAAACCACGCTAGCCTCAACAGCCGTTGGAAGGCTGGTTTCCATGAGCGGCGTGAAATTACCTATTTACAAAAAATTAACTGTATACAAGAAATACAAAATATAACAAAAAAAAATACAAGTGATTTTAGCTGCACGATTACGCACAAGCAAATTTCAACTCATTCTTTGTTTCAATATCGATTTGAAAGAGCTTAAGGATTCAGCAATTTTTGCCTCATGGGTTATGAATGTCTAGATGAGGGCACATATATTGTACTCAAATGTACTCAGAACAATCATTTCTTATGTACTCGAAGAAAATCGCACTGTAAATCGCAACAAAAATTGCCAATGTAAACAGGGCTTTAAGAAGAAGACAACTGCAAAGTGCATAATTTTAATTTGAACAACAGTCGTGCTGGCACCAACACCCCAGCGAGATTAATAATTAGAAGTTGAATACACTAATAAAATGGTAATAATATCCCGCTGAGTTGTTTGCTACAATAAAGTCAGGGTATGAAAACCGCGATATCAGAATTTTAGTTGCCCGTTATGGTGTAAATTAAAGCAAGGAACAGAGAAACAAGATAGTAAATAATCCCATAAAACATCAACCCCTGTCTGTGCCATTGTAGTATGTTTATATACCATACATGAATTGTGCGACTCATGGCATGGACTATAAGCCCATGCACAAGAATCTTACAACCCCTGGTTTAAAGTATCAATTGAAAGCACGAAATTGACTTACCAGTAGCAGCATCTGCCAGCATGATGATCAAAATTATGGCAACCAGTTCCGAAAAATTGAGCATGTCTACATGTCGCGTAAAAGTGACTATAAATTTCATAACTTTAGGAACTTGTCGTATGCAAATGACGACTGGTCAAAACTCTTAAAATAGATTAATTTCGCTTAAACCGCAACGAATTCCTGGTAATGCTAGACTATGAAAACACGTACGAGTAGTTCCAGGCCAGAATCGAAGCAAGTTATAGGTTAAAATGGATATCAACTCTTGTGTAACAGCAAAGTTGTTGCAAACCGTTCATCAAATCTTTTGATTTGAGCTGCATTGAAGTGAAACATTATTGGATTAATTGTTATTATAAACAGGAACACTTCAACTTTAATTTAAGTGACCGATGATGAAATGATTGCATTCCTCAATGTCAAAGGTCTCCTCAATTGAAGTTCCTGTTTAATTTACCGTGGCGAGCCGAGCTGCTTTACCTGCTGCGACTTGTTTGTAATCTAAAATCTTCATAATTTTGTAATAGCGTTTTTTTATATAAAAACACCCGTGTTAAAGCTTTACTGGGACTATCAACATAAAGATAGTTGTGCATGAATGCAAAGAGTGAAGTATAGAAAGATATTTAAAGTTTTGAAAGCTGAAACCCTCTGAAACTCTCTGAAAGGGGCTGAAAGGGTTTTGAAAATCGAGTCAGGCCGAGACTTGCCATTTCCTGCTCATCTTCTAAGCTCAGAATTGAAGAATTTGGGCAGTAAAAATTATGCAACAATTCACTTCAGAACGGGTTTTAGTGGTTTGGATGATTTGTCAGGGCAATCCTTTCCATATTATCCATGGGGCAGCCGTTTAGATCAACCTTAGGTTAAAATAAATTTCAAAGCAAACTTCCTAACAACTTGTTTATAAATTTGGAAATGTTTCTTTAGAAATATTGTCTGGATCAGTAGGTGTTTTCCTCTCTTAAGTTTTGAAATAACCGGACATGCAGAAATACGTAAACTAAAACAGCAGGTTAAAATAAAAACATGCAGGATTAGCGCTAATCCAGCTTTAAATAACCGCCCCTAGATTTAATATATATACACTGATTATCCGTATGATAGAATTCACACTCAAAGAAAAAAAATACTATGCCTTGGAATGAGAAATTACAGACTTTTTCCACTCACCAATTTCCGTGTCCTTTTCAAAAGTGAAATAACAAATTGCCGTCGTTGCCGACTTTCCGTGCTGGGGTTCTACTGATTCAACGATAATTTATAAATGAAGCTCTGACTATAATTTTCTTTTTTTGATTTTTAATAGTTATTCGTGTACGATCATATAATAGATACTATTTACAATGCAGCACAAGGCTTAGACGAGACCTTAATGGCCATAATAAAGAATAAAAAATATTTACATACGCTTATACTACAGTTTATGAAAGGCGGTCTATCTTAAGATCCTTGAGGAACTCCAATACGTCGGAAAATCTTTCTATTTTCACAGTTTGTCTTACAATTATAGTTCGTCTTGTGATCCTTGCTTTGCAATGTCTGTATAATCGCCATTCTTATGTAGTATTGCACAATTATGGTCCATTATAGAACCCAACACTTTCCAAGTTTCTAATTGTCAGGTATTCATTGTTTTTACGAATTCTTGTCCGTTCTGATATCTTGTATAACTCCAATACTTTGTTTTCCAATTCGCCAGGTGTTTGCAGAATTGTGGTCCGTCTTATATGTTCTGTATTCTAAAAGCTCACTCACACTCAAAGAGTGGAGGTTCAATCTGAGTTTTCCTTGAGTGTCAACACTGTTTTTGTGTAGCTGGGGGTTAGTGTCGTACCTTACTATGTGACTACTCACCCTCAAGCTATTCCAAAAACAGCACTGACACGCAAGGGAAGCTTGAATACAGGCGTAAAACTTTAAACCGCCACTTCACTTTTTAGTGGTTTTCGTACAGCATCATACAACTTCTCCCAGAAGTGATCTCTCTTTTCTTCATCCGTCCAGTCAAGGTACACAATATTTGAAATCTCCTCAGGAACCTTGCATTTCTCATACAGAATTACGATCACTTGATGTCCAGTCTGCCTGCCTGCAGCCAGGGCCTGACTGAGCTCTGTACGGGCATAGTAACTCTTCAAAGAGTCCTTTGACAACACGAATATTGTCTTTCTACTGCCGTAAATGCCGTTTACTATATTTTGATGGATGGGAACGCCAATTTCGAAGTCAATGAAATCGATAAACGTTTCGAAATGCTGTGCTCGCAGGTTTGAAAAGAGCGTACCGTGCACCCATTCTCGATTCTTGGAACTGTAGCAGACGAAAACGTCTGCCGATTGAGGGACATCCGGTATTTCTAGGAAAGATTGATCAATGAATTTTTAAAATAATCAAGAGGTCCAAGTATCCGGGATTTAACTTCCTGCCACAGAATAAAGACACACAGAAGGTCGACTCAGCCAGAAAAGCGTAACCGCTGCCACGCCATGATTCGTCATCAAAATTCTGACGCCACGGTCCTAGCCAGTGCGCTTATGAGAGGCCAGTGTGAGAGGCATCCCCCCTGGACGTCCGCCATTGTGTATGTTATCATGGGGATGAATGCCTCAGTATAAGCGCACTGGCTAGGAACATGGCGTCCGCATTTTGATGACGAATTACGGTTAGGCCAAAAAGATAGGAAAAACCAAGAAGCTGGGCTTCTGTATAGTCTCTATTCTGTGTACCTGCAACAGTTGTCTGATTATAATTTTGCTTTGGCCGTATGCTCCTTTTTAGACTGAATCAAACACCACAAATCACCTTGATTTCCCCACCAATTCAGGATGACCTTTACTGGCCTAAAGCATATGGACTAAAGGTCACTAAAGGAAGAACAGTGTAGAACTGTTAGAGCTGTCTAGTATAATTAAATTTAGTTTGGTTTAGATTTCTTCCTGTAGTATGACTTTTGCTGAACCTCTAAGTAGGGTATTTTAAAACTGATAATGGAGAATATCCAGTACAAATAAATAAATAAAGAATGAACTTACCTATTTGAATGTCTTTTTGCGGGCGGTAAATCAATTTCTTGTAATCCCGACAGTTCCGCATACCATATAATATTGCCAGAATAACCAACATAACCAATGCTATCAATGACCCAGCAATGGACGCTATCTCACCATGAGATAAACCTGAATGGTTATCTGACGTTTCTGGAACTGAAACAATGATATAAAACGGTTGATATATCAGACAAACTCTTTGCCCAAGTTCGTTCAAATGATCAAGTATGATATATAAAGACTATCCAACAGAAGTCAAATGGGCATTCATCCCGTGAAGAAGGCAGCATCATACCTGTGTAATATGGACAGTTTATCCTAAAAATGCTCGCTACTTCTGGATTTTTGGCCAACAAAGTTTTGTTTCTTGCTTTAGTTGGACATAGCTCACACTGTGTGAGGTTTGTGGCATCCTGTTGCATGCTAAATGTACCGTTTGGGCAACGTTTAGCTTCTTGAAGTTTCTGTGGACAGTAGAAACCTCTAAAGCAGGGAACTGGAAAGATACAGACAGAATAATATGGTGAACACGTTCTAAGTTAATTCTATCCTTACTAAGAAAGCTCTATCAGTTCTAAACTGTTCTCCCCAGAGGTCCCAAAAGGTCCATACCTTGTTCCTCCAGTGTTATACGAGGGGAAACGTAGTATTTCGAATGGAAATGTCTGCCAGGACAAGACTGGACAGGACAGGACAAGACTATCCCTTGTTGATCTAGTGTTACCATAGGAAGAAACCCAAACTAAAATAGCTCTATCAGTTCTAACCTGTTCTAGAAGTGCAGTAAGAGCCATCTGTTATTTGTTACCACAGGAAGAAGTCAGAGTACGTACCCAGAGAAAACCTGTTGTTTTTGGTACAGTTACACTGGAAGCACTCTTCTTACATGCAAACGAGGCGAAATTATAATCACGCAGACAAATAAGTAAGCATGACTGCATGTTGCAGGAATCAGGGGCTCCTGAAAGGTACATCCACTAACCACTGTATCACCAACCGACCCTTTATTACGTTGCAAATCTAACCAACTTAATGGTAATGACATGTGGTACTTTTGTGGCTGCAATGATAATGACATGTGGTACGTCTGTGGCGTCAATGGTAATGACATGTGGCTGCAATGGTAATGACATGTGGTTGCAATGGTAATGACATGTGGTTGCAATGGTAATGACATGTGGTACTTTTGTGACTGCAATGGTAATGACATGTGGTTGCAATGGTAATGACATGTGGTTGCAATGGTAATGACATGTGGTTGCAATGGTAATGACATGTGGTACTTTTGTGGCTGCAATGGTAATGACATGTGGTTGCAATGGTAATGACATGTGGTACATTTGTGGCTGCAATGGTAATGACATGTGGTTGCAATGGTAATGAAATGTGGTTGCAATGGTAATGACATGTGGTACTTTTGTGGCTGCAATGGTAATGACATGTGGTTGCAATGGTAATGAAATGTGGTTGCAATGGTAATGGTAATGACATGTGGTACTTTTGTGGCTGCAATGGTAATGACATGTGGTACTTTTGTGGCTGCAGTAATGACATGTGGTATTAATTTGTGGCTGCAATGATAATGACATGTGGTACTTTTGTGGCTGCAATGTATATTACTCACCAGCGCTTATTAAAATATCATTATCACTAGGGGCTTTCAAGTGCAACTTATGCCATCCCACGGCACTGCATTGGTATTTTCCCGTGCTAGCAGCCGTCACTTTCTCAATCATCACTAGCTTTCTTGCACATGGATTCATACCATTTTCCTGTCTGTACTGAGTTTCATTTTGTGTGATCAATTGATCATTCTTCTTCCACGACCAAATCAACTTTGCACAGTTCGGAGTAAGTATGGTGCAAGTAATATTAAGTCGTGACCCAATTTTAACTGCATTCCCGTGAATGGTACCAGTTTGTGCTTCTAGCTTGACAGTAATCATTGGTCTATTTAAATTGCTATCTATAGTTGGGAAATAAATGAATATGAAGGCTGCAGATAGTGCTTTTAACTTCAAAAATAATTGCCCACACCGACAGGAGCAAAAAATTAAGCTACATGTTTCAATTTATTTTCCCACCAAATGCAAGTCATTCCAAAGCTTTCATAGAGTTTCCTCATCATTCCCTCTTCTCAAAAACACTTTAAAGGCAATGAAATTCAAGTATGTTTGGAGAGAAGAGAGAAGTCTGTTTACAACTTTTTTATCTCTTGTCATTCTTAAGATATTTGAGTTTGTTTGATATGCAAATGAAATACATCTATAACGTCACAAGCTGGCAAAATATAAATTTCAAAGACGGCAGTCGCGCCAGATCAAATCATTCAGATCTATATCGATCATGATCGATGATTCAATTGAATAATCTAGCGTGCAAAAACGTGGGTCCTGTGACCTGTCAAAAAGTTCATCCAGCTTGTAACGTCATCTGATTAACATATCAAACGAACTGGAATATCGTCGAACCAAAGAAAGATATAAAAATTTTGTAAAATGTCTTGTTCTACATTTTAAGAAGTTCTTTCAATCTAAACGTACTTAAATTTTCTTGCTGAAAATCTCTCGCATTCAGTGTAGTTCGTACAACGAAAAGAATTAAAGTGCCTGTGTCATAATTTGTGTAATTTATTATTTGTAATCATTGGTATATTTTATGAAGAAATGTAATATATCTTTAAAAGAAAATATTCCATCTTCACAGGATTATCAGGCCTCAAAGTTACCGGATATGACATCAAACTGGGAGTTGCAAATTAGATTTCTTTTGTTTCTAGCGTATAAAATTCCCGGTTTGATGTCATATCCAGTAACTTTGAGGGCTGATAATCCTATGAAGATGGTATATTTTCTTATAAAGATATATTGCATTTCTTCATAAAATGCACCAATGATAAAAATTTTTAAAATCCCAAATCATGACATGGGCACTTTAACAACTTCACTCTGATCACGGTTGCAGGTTGCTGATTATGTGCTAATAGTACTTGAGTGAAACCAGCATATACCGCATAGCAATGTGTAGGTTAATGAAAAAACATAAAACCAACAAAACTGGAGAATAATATCAAGTATATCATACCCCAAACATTTAATTTCGTCGTGAAATTCGCTTGCCCCAAATCATTTTTAGCCATACATGTGTAGTTCCCTGCTCTATTTTTCAAGGCTTGAAAATACAGTGATTCTTCGCATTGACCAGAAATTACTCGTATTCCATTTTTGTTTAGATCGAGTTGGATACCATTGAGAAACCATGTCACTGTTGATGGTGGATTACTTTCACACAATCCACATGATATCGTTACCATATTGTTGGTCACAATGTTGATATAAAAGATCCGCTCGACTTTCATTTTTGGTGGCCCTGTTGTTGAAATAAAGAGAAAAGGTTGACAATAACAGTACATCATGGACTGTTGGAACTGCCTGAAAAAGATTATTAGGAACACATCAGTTTTCGAACTGTTTGAACCTTTTTTTCAGGTAGTTCAGACGCAAACCACGGTAGTTTATTCAACTACCTACAGTGGACCTCCGCGTTTGAGATATCATTTTCGGGTGGTTCAGACACAAACCACGGACACCCATATAGTTGCAATAATTATCTTTCCAACTATGGGCGAAGAAACGTCACAATTTTCATGTTTCCACAACCAAGTTTTTAGGAATTTGAATTCAGGCTGGTTTCTCACCCAATCCAGTGCCAACTTTACGTCTTCCATCGTCAGTCAAAACGCATTCAGTTGAACAACCACTGCCTAGAACAAAAGATAAATCGTTTTTGATCTGCAACTATTAAATTATTGCAGTAAGAGTTTCGATATCAGCATGCTGAGAATATCGAAATATTCTTATTGATATTGTTAAATGGTTAAAGTAAGATTTACCAATAATTTTGAGTTCTGTGGTCGAATTCGCTTCACCGTATTTGTTCCTGGCCACGCAAGTGTAATTGCCTTCATCTTCACTTAAGGCTGTCAACAAAAACAGTGTTTCTTGGCATTTAGTCGAGGTTTTGTGCATTCTCGCTCCTTGGAAAATGAGTGGTTTTCCGTTGAATAACCATTCAATGGTGGATGCTGGGTTGCTCTGACACAGTCCACAGTGTAAGCCGATTGTTGATTTCGGATACACAGTTCGTTTGGTTGTTTTGAGTTCCATCCTTGGAGGATCTGGAAATATAATTATGTACATTTAAGACTAGACCCTTGTTGTCACTGTTGTTGTTGTTGTTGTTGTTGCTGTTGCTGTTGTTGTTGTTGTTGTTGTTGTTGTTGTTGCCGTTGTTGTTGTTGTTGTTGTTGTTGTTGCTGTTGCTGTTGCTGTTGTTGTTGTTGTTGTTGTTGTTGTTGTTGTTGTTGTTGTTGTTTGTGTGTTTGTGTGTTTGTTTGCTGTTCATTTTCTGCTACAGTCCTATACCTGTGCTTTTGCTGCCCACTGTGTATTTTCCATCATTGAAAGTACAGTTTTTTATATCAGCGCATTCTATATTTATCAGAAGAAGTAAAGTTAGAAACTTTCAATATAGAGCATAATTAGCATTTGTGGCTTAACAAATATATTAAAATTTGATTTCAATTTTTCTACAAGGCTACAGATTGGACAACGTTTTTAAAAGGAAATGCTACAATCATGGCAAAAAGGCTATTAGTAAAACACGGAGCACGGAGCACACGGAGTACGGAGCACACGTAGTATGGAGCATTCAAAAACTCATTAATAATTCATGAAGCAATTATCCAATCTTGAGTAAGAAATTAGTCACGTGCATACGTCTTTATACCAGCTAAAGAACACTTTAACAAAAGACCATTGTTATGCAAACTATATAAAGATTTTTATATAAAGATTTGACTTATTATGCAAACGTTTTTGAAGCCATTTAAAACGTGTCGTGTTTTATTAGGTCTAAAGCCACTCGCGCTGCGCGCTCGTGGCTTTAAACCTAATAAAACACTCCTGCTCGTTTTTTAAATAGTACGTAGAGACCAGTAGAAAAACCATTGTTTACTATTACAAATTTTTGTTATTATTAATAAAGATTTTTCGCGTTTTACACGTTGGGGAAGTAGGAAATTAGTGGGGCTGCGCTTTTAAAAAACACATATGATGCCAAAACTGCCAAAAGCCATTCGGTTGTCATACATCTATCGACTGTACTGTCAGTACTCTTACAAAAACTGTAATAATAGTGCATTTTAATATGCGTAACCCATCAAATATTTGTGAATGTATGCTCTTTAAGCGTACTCAATCAAAAGTAAACGGCTGTACGCTTTCAATAAAGCGTACCGTCGATCAAAACTAAACGATTGTACGCATATTTTGTGTACTCGATCTAGTTTATATTCAAAATATCCATCACATGTATGAACTATCAAACTTTATAATTCCATCGGAATCGAAATACTAGTCTACACGCGCCTGCCGGGCGGTTTTTTCAAAATACTACGTACGCGCCTGCCTGCCCGGCAGTCAGGAAATTTAGTCCTAAAGTGTTAAAAATATTCTCTTAAAAAAATTAAACCACACTACGCACAACCCAAAATCCTAATAACAAAAATAATCCGAAATCCTATTAAATCCTAAGACCTATAAACAATCCGAAATCCTATTAAATCCTAAGACTTATTAACCTTAAAATCAGACTCAAAAAAAGATGAAAAGTTTTTTTTAAATTTGAAAATAAAACAACGGATTCGAACTCAACTGACCACGCTTTGGAAGTGACGCCTATATCGCCACGCCACAGGGTAAGCTCGCTGATTAACTCGTAAATATAATGCACTTTAAACGAGTACGATGTGAAATGTACGAAGTAAATCTTGATGTGAATACGCTGAATACTATATCTTACAAATACACTGAACTCTCCGCTTCTAAAAGCTTCAGCAAAAACACTCCTTTAGCTCGAGCCTCGAGTAAACGCTTAGCCATAGCAAGCGTCTTAATTAATTTTATTAATAATAACAAAAATTTTATCATAAAGGATTTTGGTTTTTTTACTGCATGCTCCGTACTCCGTGTGCTCCGTGCTTCGTGTGCTCCGTATTCCGTGTGCTCCCTGCTCCGCAGTCCGTGTTTTACTAATAGCTTGGCAAAAATTATGTGGACCGAAAATATGAATGTTGATATGGACATGTTGGCAGCAGATTTGGAGCCCCCCCGTATTTCACAAAGCTTTAGCTTAACCAATATATTAGCTTTTCAACATGGAAAGGGGGAAGAAGGGAGTGCATTGCATATGTTTTCATTTGCGCACGCGCTGTCCACAATTAGTCTTTGCCATGATTGTAGCTCAGCTTGGACTATCCTACCTAGTCTTACCCAAACTTCAATGAGGGTGATACAGGGCCGTAGCAACCGGGGAGGCTGGGGGGGGGGACTGAAGCCCCCCCCCCCCAATAATTTGCTAATAATCATTCTTTTTTCAAAATCATGCAGACCTTTATCATTTAATCCGTGACAAACTGCAAAGAATGAAGATAACACCCATACTTTCCTGCAACTTATTCAATATATTCACCCATTTAGTACTCATGCAGTAAATTGTAAATTTCGACATACTAAAACGCTGTTTTCTGACTATCAGAATTCTGGCAAATCTTCCCCAAAGACCAGGAAATGGCATTTCAGAGACTCTAGATTTAAAAATTTCCACGGGCCTTCGGCTCTCGCTTTCAGCATAAAAGGGGTTTATTCAAATATTGAATCTCAAAGCCAAAATTTTGTCTGTATCGAGGTCACTCGAGCCGCTAATTTGCTAGCCTGCGTAGCTGGCGGTTTTAAGGGTTGGGTTTGAGGCGCGGGCAACGAAAATTAGGGAGGCGAGGCGCGGGAAGGGCTGCCACGCAGGCTACTAATTTGCTAACTTGATCATGGGATTTAGTAAAAAATCCTGGTGCCAAATCCATTTCCAGTGGTTCAAATAGCAATTCCAGTTCCCTTCTCGAATTATTATTTCGGTACGAAATTAACTTTGTAAAACTTACATATATATATGATTAATGTAAATGCCGGCATGTAATCTTTATTTTCACTTTTGATATAATAATTTGACCATACTGTTCGAACAGTAATAGTAACATATTGTGGCACAAAATAATACTTTAACATACAAACACGGTGCTAAGCTATTGACAACTTCAACGTACGTGTATGTACTGAGTCAGTTGGTAGTTCCTTAGTTCCTTACACATGGTCATGGAGACATAATTCTGAATTCTTCACTGTCTACCATCTCAAGCCGTTAATCATTATATTATAGTTGAAATGAAAAATTTACACATACCGTCTGTTGAATATATTGGCACAATATAAAATAACACGAGGATAAAAATCCCACGATAAAAACGAAACATGATATTCTGCCGGTGTATCCCAAAAGACAGGAACACAACAGTTGCAGGTAAAACGGCTTCAAGTGAAATGAAATTATAAATTACACGATGCCGAATTCCAAGGAACTCACACTGTTTTTCCAAGTAATACATTATAAATAGACCACGCTTGTTCAATCGTTTTCCGCTTCACCGATGACCAAAGTTCCTGTTTACATTTTGATGAGTAAATATCGCGACCAATCTTGTTCCAATCTATAAATTATGTGAACGATTCCTTGTGTTCAAAGAAATTAGGAATTATTGACTTTCACTTTTTTCTACCAAAACATGTTTACTTGTATTTCAAATTCTTTGATAGGGCATAATTATATATTCTTATATTGAGCTGTTCTTGTTTGATGTAAATAATGACTATAGAGTATAGTAAAAATATAGTTCAGTTCCATTTGTATTGTGTTTGTTGAGCCGTAATAAATCAACAATAACCTGACCGTGCAACCAGATGTTTCGTAATGACATTTTACGGGGATAAAAATTTATTCGCCCAAGTACGAGACAACTGATGAAAAGAATTAACATTACTTTCTTTTTCACTTTCTCAACTAGGGCTGAATTTCATTCCGGTTAACCATGCCCAAGCCATTTATTTCAGGTACAAGTATACATGTAATATGGCAGGTATTAGCCTGGGCTAAAATTTTTGTCATCCACAAATCGTATGCTGTTTTTAGTAGGATTTTATTGTTTGTTTATTTTAAATTTACGCTTCTTAATAAAAGTATGAGTTTGAACAGTACATACTTAGTCAAAACACATAGCATAGACCATTATTTGATAATAAATAAAAATCAAAATTCACCATTAAATTTATTCGGTTCTTTGGGTTTCATGTTACAAATAAATTATTAATAACACCACACATTTACAACTTCCCGCGCAGCAGCAGCCTAGATTTACTAGCCGGGGTACACGCGTAAAATCTCACAACTTGTCAACAAGATGTGTTCGCAACAGGCTTGTAGCAAGCTTGTCAACAAGTTGTAACAATGTTATTATTTTGTCAAGTTACTACAAGGTTGTCACTCACAACTTGTTGACAAATTGTTGAACTGCAGGACGATAACAAGTTGTTGGAACAACCTGTAACAAGTCTGTTAAGCTCAACAACCTTGTAGCAAGTTGTCAACAAGCCGTTGACAACTTGTCACCAAGCTGGGAACAAGCAGTGCGAACACATCCTGTTGACAAGTTGTCGGAACAGCATATTGCTACAAGTTTGCTGCAGGTTTGTTACAACTTGTGCGTTTTTACGTGTGTAGTTGGTGGTCTTAAGGGTTGGGGTTCAACCCAACCCGCGCTTGAACCCCTTAAAACCGCAGGCTAAGGTTATACATATGTTATATCATAATGTAAATGCATTTTAAGAATTAAGGCAAAAAATCTATTGTCAGTTGAAGTGGTTGAACTCTGCAAAATCTTGATTTTTTTCAGTTAAAACACTGGACTCTTTCGGCAACACGACACAATTTTTCGATTAAGTTTTTCAAATATTTAGAAGCGCTATGACCTCTTCAGTTAATTGGTCTGCGTGTCTTTTGAAATTTCTTTTCAAAAGATACTTACTTTCCAAAAGTGAAAAATTGCGTCCGAGGCAAAATCAGGCTCATCAGCAACATGAGTAGTGATGGGCGATACCGAGTACTCAGTATTCGATACCAGCGACACCACAAACAGCGGTATCGGTATCGATTACTGACGTGGTATCGTTCGATACTTGCACCCTTTTTTAAACTACTTATTTAATTTCACTTCTTGGTTGAATAGGACTTAATGAACCACTAAAGTAACTCTTAATATTCCAAATTCGGTGCGCCAAGTCAGGTATAGAGAATATTTATTACGTTTAGGGCTTTTGTTTTACTTATGGCTTTATTTAGGTTACATGGCAGTAATGCAAAATGTTTTTCCGCTGACCGGCAGGTATCGAAAGTAGCCGATACTAGCAATTTAAGTACTCACTTCCGGTATCGAAAATTGGAATTTTGTGTTTATTTTGGTATCGAAATAGGTATCGGTATCGACCGATACCGATCTTAAAAGTATCGGTATCGGTATCGAATTAAAAATCCTGGTATCGCCCATCACTAAACATGAGACATTTCACATTGGCTTAAATGAAGTCTCGAAGTAATTCGACAAGATGGCGGAAAATTTTAAAGAAGTTCGCCTATTTTGTCTTATTTTTACTCAATTTTTTTTTTCTCAAAAATGTCCGCGTTTCCAGTGTGGAAAATATCATAGGAAGAAGAAGCGAATTACAAAATATATAAAGGTAACATATGCTAGTAGTGGTCTATAAGGAATTTTTGAAAAATAGTTTGACAAGACGACCAGTTGACCACGTGTTTTTAGAATGAATAAAAATATAAAATCTGTGGGAAATTTCTGAATGTGTCCATAAAAAATAAAGCATTTTCTTGTGCTGTGTTTACAAAAGATATTTCTTTAACCTTGGGGTCTATTTTTGTTGCGATTCTTTGTAGTTGAAACTTTCTAGTAGTCTGTATATAAAATGGTATAATATAGATTTGTCATGCACTATGTTGCTTTCAAAGGGCCGACAAAGAGCCATCGGCCATTGCATGAAATATCGTAGGTGGACAACACCCATGCAATCTATAGCAAATCCACCCATCTCCATCCAAAAATGTTCATATTGTCCACACTTGGAAATATGCAGCTGACTGCAGAGTTTCCAGACTGTAAATTTTTGGCTTTGGAGGAAATTATTTTCTTGTGCAAACATTTTCTTGCAACTATATAGAAATCTATGCAAAATTTTGCAAGTTGTAACCTGCTGGATCAATGTCGCACTCGATATTTTTTTAGGCAGAAATTTCAGCACACCTGGGATGAATTTTTGCAATTTAATCTGCCCTCAAATCTCTCTTTTTCATTGTTTTTAACATGTATCTTGCTACTTTTGTGCCCTTCACTGCATCTTGATGCGCACTTGGGAACTGTTTTGTGCACCCCCACTTCGATTTTCTAACATATTTTGTGCACCAGAGATCTCGTTGAAACGTGCCCAACTCTGCAGTCTGGGCTGGATCCCTTTACATACATTTTCTGTGAAATATCTGACATTTCTGTTCAAAATATTTCCTGTGCACAAAATAACACTTCTCAGTCTTGCAGAGTTGCTTTCAGTGTAGGTGTTCCCTAGTGCACATTTAGAGGCAGGCAAGGGCACAAAAATAGCCACACATATGTTAAAAACAATGAAATTGAGAGATTTGAGGGCAGATTAAACAGCCAAAATTGTTATATTTAAAGTACATTGCAGGTGTGCCGGGGGTATACTTTATATGTACTTTATAAAATTTCTACCTTAAAAAATACTGAGTGCAATGTTGACCAACTTTGCAGTACAGACTGCACCCACCTGCTTGGCTGCTCTGGCTTTTCACTTTTCAGATGGATTATCCACATCTCAAATATTAGATTCTTATGCATTTGTATGTGTGAAAATGTTCCATAAACGACATACGTTCAATATTGGTTGCTAATTACCAACTAAATGAATGTGATACACACAAAACAACACAGTTTTAACTAAAACACTTTATTATTGATTGTCTTAAATTACAAAATTCAGCTTTGACGTATAAATATTCCCTAACCAATGTACATAAAATTACAACTAAGTGCAACATGGCTGTTTTGCAAATATATTTTGCAAATCCTAAGTTAACCAAGCAAAGTTTTAAGGGTGTACTTCTAACAATCACATTTTAAAAATAAAAATCTATGAAAAATATGCAGATTTATATCTAAACATATTACATTTTGTCATAAATTTATGTTCCTTAATAAAACATGAGTTTGAAGTACACACTAAGTCAAAACACATGGTATAGTTGTAGACCATTTTATAAAAGTGAACAACCAATTATAAAATTCATCCATTTATTTGTCCTTTGGGTTTCATGTTACAAATAAATGATGTTTGTACTTTTAAGAACACACATAGCAGAATTTTAAATTGATGACCTTTTTTAAATAGATCTACAACATACTGGAACTACCTTTATAGGTTATATGTATGATTGCATCACAGTAGCTGCTTTTTTTACAAAGTAATGCAAATGCCTTTTAAGGCCAAAAATCTATTGTTTGAACTCTCCAAAATCTGTAACAATATAACCCCACAAATTGTTTAATGTGGCCTTATAAGGTTGCATTAATATTAGGATAATGTCAGAATATACTGAATAAGTGTGCATTGGAAAATTCTGGAAAATATGCATTTTGTTTATTGACAGATTGAGAAAGAATGAGTGGTTTGATTTGTAGAATTATAATGTTCCTTCTTTTGAGAGTTCAATACATCAATGTTTTACAATTGTGTAATATTTACATGCAGTATTGGCCTGCATGGTACAAAATTATCTTAATCTATAATAAATTACCTGCATACTAATGCAGTTGTCTAGAATATACATAATCTAAAGAGTTTCTCTTTTCTATGATAATTTGTGAATGTATGTTGATTGTTTGAAATGTTTGTTGTTTCTTTAAGTTCATTTGAGATGCTTAAAAAGGCACAGGAACCTCAGAGAGGTCTGGGACAACTTGTTGTGGTACAGAGCAATTCAAAGAGGCTCCGGCCAGCTCAGAATTGTTCAAGTTAAAGTCTTAAGGCTGATTCACTCAGTTAATGTTGCTTTGAACAAAGTGTGCTTTGACTAATGTGATTCAGTAGTTTGATTATACATGTTTCTCAAGGAAATATTCAGTCATACAAATTTTGTCAAAATGACTTTAACACAAAGACTTAAAATTGTGTCTTTGACAGATGTTTATACTGACACACACTTTGATTAAAAAATATACTTTGGTGAAAGAAACTTTTATTGATAGTGTAGTCAAGTTTTGAACGAAGTTCACTTGACACATTCATCAAAGCATACTTTGGTCAAGAAACTATGACAGAGTAAAATGGCGAGAAGGTTTGAGTATTTAAGAGTTGCTCAGCGAAATGAGTGTTGCGGCCACTGATGTTCGAGTGTCGTCAAGTTCCACTTTAGGTTGTGATGTAACTGTTTTACATTCAGCAAAGTTATACTTGGGTGTCGTGTAATATGGGAACCCGGTTCGGCTTCTCGATAAGACATCATCGGGTGAACCCTTGGAGATATAGTAAGGTGGAACAAAGCTGGGTATGCATAACCCACAGTTATCATTGGTTGGTACGGGTGCGTGGGCATACGGTGGTACAAATATACTAGGGAACCGTCCAAAAGTTCTATCCATTGGATAAGGCGTGTACCTTAGCATGTCCCGTTTGTCCATTAATCGCGTTGGGAATTTGTGTGCTCTTGATAACATCATCAGTTTGGTTGGTGGTGATGTTGCTTTCATGTATGTTATTTGTCCGTTCGTTTTCATCTTTTTACAACATGGTAGTATTGTCTCAACAGTCTTTATTAGGTCACTATCACACGCTGCTAACAAGAGCTGTAGCACTTTGGGTTTAATGTCCGGGAAAAGACGACGAAGGATGTTAATGTAACAAGGTTGAGGATCCTTGTCTTGACTCCATTTTTCCAACTCTGCCATTGTTGTGCGAGCTTCTTCAGAGCCAAAATGAAGGCAGATATATTCTCGTACTCCTGCCATGTTCTCGTTCAAAGTTGCTTTATTTTCTGAAATAATAAGAGTGTAAACTTTAGGTTTTATTCTTACTCAAACAGGTTCTATACCATAGGCACATTTCACCTTTTATCAGAGTTCTATTCCTGGAATGTACAGTTCATTGATAATAATATTCACCACAGTTGTCATCCCTAAACTATGAAGAATTGGATTGATCTCAAAGGGTCGAAAGGGTCCTTAATTATTCCAGTCTAACTGTTTTTTTTCCAGGAAATAGAACAAAGAACTTCGTCATTGTAATTTCGTTATAGCGTCAACGGATGCTTAAGAAACTAATTTAAGCATCTTAAAAAAAAGATGTAATTTCCTTTCTTATCAATTAGCTAAAACTAGAACTGAAACGAAAAAGTAACTTGATAACTGAAAACTAAACTGAATTAACTTCAATCTAACTAGAAAGTAGCAATCTTATCCGCAAAGACGTATGGCTATATATAGTTAAACACGTGGTATATGTTCCCGGGAAGTTGTAATTAAAGTAAACTAAATTGAACGTACATAGAAGTTCAACTTAGTTCACTTCAAATACAATTTGCCTCATAATTTGCCACACGTAGAAGTTCGTTGGTTTTTGACACATTAGTAAGTGTCTTGTTACGTAATGTGTGCGTTAATCGTCCAATACAATTAAACTAATAAGACTTAAATGCTAATTAGGGAACATTCATACTGAATATAGTTTGCGAACTGTTGCCGAGGGATAACCGTTTCTATTCCTATCGACCAAAGCAGTATTACAAAATTCGTAAATGTATCGCTCAATTAAAAATACGATATATTTTTTAATTGCCGTTAAACGTGCTTATGATCAGTTAAAATGCATAAAATGTTGAAAATGCGGAAAATGCACTCGAGACATTGACGTTAGAAATCAAAGTGTCAAGGTCGAGTCGTGCTTTGACGAAACCGATGTCAAATAGCTTTAATATTTGCGCCTGAAATATAAAAAATCATGTATTAACACTTTGTCTATGTTTTCGTTCAGTTCTTCATTTATAATGTATATAATGTATATATATGCGAAACGCATCAATCGCGTGTAGCATGGAACATAATTTTCCTTCCTTAAAGGAACAGTGACAAGGACGGAAGTGTGAATTGTCTCGCGCTTATATTGCACGTGGGTACTTCTAGTTTAAACTTCCTCTGTGTATGTTTCTTGTTGAAAACATTCATTTTCACTTTGTTGAAAAACAACTAAACTTTAGATGTCTTTATGAGTGTTTTATTATTTTCCAAGTATTAAAAGTGACAATGTGTATTCGTTAAAATTAACCTCACACGTATTACATTATGCATTTAGACTTTTTCCGTCTACACTCGATATACATTTGTAAATATCTGCGCAAATATATAGGCTAGTCGCTATTTGTTTATATTGTAATGATCTAGGACAATGCGTCGCTTCACAGTGTAAGGCAATTCTCAAAGCTGCAATGTACATGACACTGTGTACACTGTGTACACTATATAAGTGGTGTGGTACAATTTTGTGTCTACAGTACAAAACTAACATTTGCGCAAGGCTTCATCCTTACCATAGTAAAGTATTCTGCTACATGTAGACAGCAACAGAACTTCGTCAATTAAAACGCGCCAATTGTTGATGATGGAAGAAGTTATGATATTACTTGCTTGCGCGCACGCAAATATTGTTTAAAAATCAACATTAATTTCTACAGCTACAAGCTATCGTTCTCCTTGAGACCTTTAGATACATCTAAAATACGATTACTGGTAGTCGAAAATTACAAGACACTAGACTTGTCATTTAAAAGAATATAATATGTTATATGACAATTACTATTCAATAGATGTAGCATTAAATACCTTTTTGAGCCGGTCCCTGTAAAACTTATGCAAAGGTTTTCGCTAGTAATTTGTAGGCTTATCGCTTGTAGACAATAATAGATCAGCTGTAAACAATGCTGTCTGAAGTGCGACCTTCAATGTTTATATACCTGTATACACCGAATCAACTAATGTTACATTACGATTCGTATTACATGGTCAAGTGGCGTCTCGTTACCCGATTGAAGATACACGCAATGATCACACGCGCATTTATAACGTGCGGTAATAATCACATGCATAATTACAACATGTTTGTCTTCACGAAGTATTCTGTCGTAATTCGCCGTGCACTGTCGCGTTCGCGTCGCATCTGGTCGACTCTCGAAGTTTAAGGACGAACATTCCCGAACCATCACGAGCGAGCCGCGAGTCTTTGCGTAAAGTCCGTAAACATCATTTATACAACATCACTAGATGAGCACAAATTATAGTCGAACAGTCTACATACGTCAGTGACTCAATGGCACTCACTAACTATAAGTAGCTTCTGTGTTAAGCAGGCTGAGTAGAAAACGTCTAAAAGAGTCTTACAGAATTATTGGAGCTTGTCATTTCTCTAAACTCATAGCAAAATATTTACTTATTCGTGAAACGGTGAAAGTTCATTTATATCTTTATATAAACTATTTTCGTCAAGGTGGTGAAATCCGTGAGCCGACCCCTGTGAATTTTCACACGAAGTTATGATTGACAAACGAACTTCAACTTTATTAAATTTCATGGTTACTTAACGTCTGCCTAAATGCCTAAATTTTACATCCTGTTACCGATTTTAGTATGTGTTCAAATATGATTGAACTCAACTAGAAATGCTTAAATTCCCATATTTTGCATCCTGAAATAGTTTGAAATAATTTACCCTTCTGGATCGAACCATACATGTATTTCATTTCAAGATATAGAATACACAGAATAGACGATAAACTTATATCTAAACTACATCTCGTGAACCGGAATAACATCGTCGGAACACGATTGGACTTTAAACTGTCTTCAACTCGCTGAAACCAACTTACCTTTATTATTTAATAATAACACTTCGGATTTCATAATTTGCGTGTAGTTCTATCAACAATATAGTATAAATCACTAACAGTAATCCCTTGATATCTTGTAGATTCAATGTTCTATGTGTATAACACAGAGCTGCTCGTTGGTTGTACGTACAACGAGTTTTATGGCACGTCTTGGTTGTAACTCGCTCTGTGGCTAGTGTCTGTATGACCTTACTATGGAGCAAGGTCTTGTAGTCAGCATTTCTTTGAATGCGTGGGTGACAGGGTGTTGGCGTATCACGAGTTTATGCGGTATGTACAAACAACAAGAAAAGCGGAACACTTTAGAATGACAATTTCCCCTATTACATTCCCGATAATTGTTATTCGCTGGGAACAAATACGAAATCTAACCGCAGGACAATAGCAGATTGCTTTATTTGGAATATTGTTGAGTATATTTACCCAACCCAAGTCGGTCATAATTCATTAAAACCTTGAAATTTCCCACAAATAATATTGTTCTGATGACATGTTACTCTGAAGCTAGCTCATTGACGTATATCATACAAAAATGCAACAATACTTGAGATAATTAATTAGAATAAAGCGGATTAGCACAAACAAACCAAGGAATGCGATTCTGATTTCCTAATTACCATGTAGGCGAGTGTGTAGAGCGTCCATATGTCGCAACACATGTTTCAATTGTTTTATGCTTGTTACAATACTGTCTTTAGTGTAATTTTATTGTATTCGTTCTTCAACACTGATTCGAAAACAGACTCATTTATCTACAATTATAATTAAGATTAGTCTTTAAAAAGATTGCTACAACTTTGCTACAAGCAATAACTGGTTAATTAAACATGCAATTTATATGTTAGAATTGAGATATATGTTATAGTAGTTTCCTGGTTAACTAGTTATACAAACTGTGAAAAGATATATGATTTAAAATAAGAGAAAAGCAAAATGAGCGATTTAGTTTTCGTGGAAGCAGACACATAGTGATCGACCTAAAATATTCATGCACTGATGCACCCAATATAGGTCCTTGGATATTCACGACTCTTTGCCAAACCATGGCCATTGTAATTTTGTTTCATCTATTGTTATCTTTGATGACAAAAATGTTACTATATGTATGTAGCAATTAAGAAATTTAGAACATTTCTTGCTTTCGTGCTTGTCAGTTTAACATTTCCTGTTGGTTCCCAAGTATTTCCTCAGATACCTACGTATACTGTGTGTAGTGCCGGGACATTCCCTATATACAGTCTTTAATATACTCTATCCTGCCAGGATTAATGATGCCTGTCTTCCCTTCTATGTCTATATTTTGTGACGTGCATTTAAAGCACTCGTGTTATCGTAAATTTCAGGTGGTATACCAAAGCCAGATAGCAATTTAGTGTGGTATTTATAAATTATTTTGTAAAAAAATATTGTGTACGTTCCATATCCGCCATTTCACAGCTTTTGACGCATTTTACGAAAGTTAAAAAATGCTATCCGGTTATCTTACGAGCGAGTCGTAGCACTCTGTAGTGCAGATTGATCATCGGGGCGAGCTTGTGTAGTAATGTCAATGTCAATGTTTGTACTAGAAAGCTCTGTTGCTAACTGGCATGTACTTGTGAGCTTTACTGCTGAATTAAAACCTTACTGTCGTACTGTGCCGTAACTGTACACTCCCTGCAATTCTGCACGCGTGTTTAATACCGTCACGCATCGTTGCTAGCAAACTTTAGATTATAAGCGAACCCACACACAACCACGCTTAAAATTTGACCTGCACTTTAGATTTGATTTTGACCCTCGTACGCGCAAAACTTTAATCATTTAATAAAATGCAGTTCTGCTCGTACAGATTTTGTCCAGGTGACTTCTAACGTAAATGATAGAGACCTTTAGAAGTGTATTGACTTATCTACATGTCATCATTGTGACTTTATGCTTGATATACTTTTGACTTTGAAATCGTGGGAACAAATAAAGTCACATTACACAGTGGTTGTGATAGTAAGTTGCACATGTGTTTATTTTTATTTACGGTTGCTATGAACTAATAAGATTATCGAAGGTATCGAGTTACAATCACAACCTTCCGTAGGAATTTATTGTATTTACGTAATATGACATCATAACTCAAGTTGAAACAGTATGTTCTATAAAACTCTTTAACTAATTATACATTTTTTATTTCTCTGCTTCCAGTCCATACATAAAATATGTAAAAATGTTTTAAAAATATTCTGACATAAGTGTTTACAACTAAAGGTACGTTCTGCGAGGTACAGCGGAAATCGTGGTTGACCTCGCTTACGTACGAATTCATATAAACACCAGCCTGTATAAACACCATTTCACCCAAATATGTCCGACGTCATAGCGATTAATTAGAACACAGTCATTAGAACAAATTAACACACCAGAGCAATTCCTTATTGGTCAAAAGTTTCGCGAAGAACTGTGGTTCTCAAGAGAAAGAATTTCTGATACAAATATCATTGTTCGTGTTTGCCAAATTTGATGAGATTGTTTTGAGAGCGTATTCATTTGCATACGCTGCAGTCACGAAATGTAATCTGTGGGAAAATACGAGAATGAAGAATGCAATAATATCATCGATTAAATTAAATTTTATAATGTCGAGTCATGATCACGAGTTCTATAATAATAATTAATCAATATACAATGATCAGCTTTGGTTCATTTTTCTACATAATAAAATACAGTTTAACTATAGAAGCTTAGTTAGAGCTGACATAACATTGTCATTTGACAAATCTATTTACTGGTTCATTATAATATCTGTCAAATAATATTACATTGTAATGACAGCACATGCTTTATATTAACCAACATTTTGGAATTTCTTTTTCAACCGCGGCATGACAGCGAGATGGGCCCATGCCAAACAGGAACATCTTTGTACAAACACGGCAAAATTCAACCACATGAAAGAAATATTCGCTACAAACGTTTGTGTGAAATTACTCTCTTTGGCATGAGGTTATAGAGTTCAGAGCATATTTCTGTCTTAAGGCAAGAATTACCGAACGTTAAAAGAGCTGGATCTCGCTTACAATTATTCTATGACGCGGCAACGCCCTCTCTAAGTAATTAATGCAAATATAATACCAGTGATCTTAATTTTAATTGACAGTTAACAACTGTAATATTCTCGAAGTACCCATCACACGAATAGAAAAACACGAAGTTCTAGTTCGAACTGGAAAAGATCGTCAAAATTTTTGTTCGAAATATGAATAGCCCAGTCATAATCTGTGCTATAAATTCACTCTTTGTGTTTTAAAAATACTTTCATGTTAAAGTGTTTCCGAACATTCCTGATTAATTGTCATAACATTTTGTTTGTATATTGCCGATATTTGAATGGCATTGTGGCACTTAGACATACCTATTAAAATAATTAAATCATAAAACAATGTTATGCGACACGACCTTATTCCCATATAAATTCTGGCAGTATATAATTGGAGCTAATTTTAGGAATAGACATTTTTTAATCGAACATTGGAATACACTGGAAAATTAATCAAATCCATACTGTGGGAATCGTATTTAGAAATTATTTCATTAAATCCGTTAGTATATTCACACTATTTCGATCATCTATATCCATAATATAGCAATTACAAGTTACCGGACTTGCATACTATCCCCAACTATGAGTTTTAAACTATTTTCATGGAATCGTGGTATAAAGGATTTTGAGAAAAATTTCTAGTATATACTGTCGTACCATCCTGCATGGTAGAACTTGCAGTTGCAACTAATAATTCAACTCCCATAGTAAGTCTAAGATATAATTGGCATTTTCGTAATGAACCACACTGTGCAATGTGCATGCACGTTTCAGATTAACCAGAATTAATATAGTGATGCCTTGCACGTTTCAGATTACCCAGAATATGAATATAGCGATGCCTTGAACTATGACCCAGATTATGACTCTGCATTTGTTACGAAGACTTGTAAATATTATTTGTTATTTTACGTTTTTTGAAAAGCAATTTAATTAATACGATTTCCTCAATTTTTGCGAGGCATCAGTAAACACGAATACAATATAATATTCACTTCAATCTTTGCCTACCTTGTTGCTTTTCAACCTTCAGAGAACTTGGCCTGTATCCGTTACTAAAAACCCTTGTACACATTACTGCGATGATCGATTGATCTTAGCTGATCGTATTTGGTAATTTTTGTACTTTCGTGATGATCGTCCTACGTCTCGACTTGTTTGCGTGTATGTAACTGTGAGGCACAACAAGTTATTCTGGAAAAGCCCAGTAGGTTTACACGAGCGTGAATGAAATTTTGTCAAAACAACGGATGTTGTTCGGGCCAATCACTCTCGAAACAATAGATATGTATGAAGTGTTGAAGGCCAAGGTTACTGATCGCACGTCATGTTTGCCCATCGTATTCCGCAAACATACAATAACAACGTTGAGCGGTAATTGGCCACTTTGAGCCCACTTCTTACCCTTATCATGTGAGGCTATACATTGTAACACTAACGTCATCCCATCTCACATCTGTTGTTCCCGTCATTACTTTGACGTTTGTTAGCAGCATGATTCGTGTTACAATTTCCTCCATTTTATGTAATGGATTTTTTGGCAAAAATTGTACCGATAACAGCAATAAGCCTTGGTTATATCTAACATGAATATACTCTAGAAAGTTATAACGTGCAGACATGTATATTGGTCTTGTCTTGTCATTAGTATCTCTCATACGTATTCACATTCGTTATTTATTTATTCATGTTTTTAATGTTTGTTTATTCGTGTAAAATCTTACTTATTTTATTGATTGACTTACTATGGTCGAAAAGTGGATATTAAAAATGTTTATTTTCGGAGTTAGCCCGGTAGATTTTTATTTGTAAAAATACCCAGTAGTTCATATAATACTCGTTGCTTGCTGAAGAAGACACATAAGCTTTCTGAAATTACACTGTCATGTGAAAGTATAGATCCCCTGTACACAAAACTGCAGTTGGCAAAGTTCAACAAAAACAACAGTGTTTACTCGATTCAAGAGAGCTGTTTGAATATTGTATGCAAAGCTGTGGGGAGGTCTAACAACGCTTTTCAAATTCAAATAATTCATGCTGTGCAAACATACACGAATATATGACGTTACTTCAGCCCCCTGGCCCTGAGAATGCAGATCAATTTGAAAACTTATCTTAAGCCTGCAAGCCTAGTTTACGCGGTCAAAATGTGTTTCATCAAAGTGCATAAAGTATGAATGAAAGTACTCGTGTACACAAAAAAACCTCTTAAAGATTTGATCAGTGTCCAATGACATGTAGACAATGGTTTGCCACAAAAGTTTCCATATTCAAATTAAAGATTGTTACTCGACCTTGAGAGAGACGGCGCCACGACAAGAAGTTCAATATCATTATAGTCAATCAAATGTAATTTTGAGTCATTGTACAAGTGTACAGTTTCCTGCATGCTGGGTATAGTAGATGTGGGTTTTTGTATAGATTCATTTGAACGCAAATTTATATACATTAATTAATTAGAATAGGAAAAATTATTCAATTGAGGTCTTGTGTAAATAGATACAAAAACACATTACGTGCAGAGCTCTTATATCTTAAATGAGGGCGCTTTCGATTCAATGAGCATGCAGTCTGGTACCAGGATTTCTGTCTCTTTCAAAAACCTGGCCAAAATGGACCTCCTTTTGATTTCATCCAAACTTTCTCATCAGACCAGTTGTACTCCATTTATTTGGTGATAATGGAAACCGCTCTAAGTTTCCCACTTTCTAATCTTTTCTATACTGATTGTTGTAATAAATTGCTTCCCCATATCTTTGGGGAGGTTTGTGTCGAGGTCAGTGTACTATATCGACCAAGCCTGTGACGCTATTGTACTCATTATGTTTTTGTATGAATATATATATACGTAAATTGGTTAACAAGAAGAGGGAATGAGCATGGCGGCCAGCACAATACAGGTACAAGGGATGGACCTTACTCCACCTATAGGAACAGAACTGATCTAATCCAGTCTCATCCTAGTTCCAACGAAGATGAATAATCTTCAGTTTTGGTTTCACGCCTGGCTACAGCATAATGAAGATCTTTCTCTTCTGATACTTTCTCCAACTGAGATATACTGTCCTTATACAACCACGAAATTCTTCTTATGCATAAACTATGATCTACCAGAAAAGCCCAAATTAACCAAATCAATACTTTTAAGAACCAATTCACCATGCATGGCTGTATGTTATAGATATTGTTTGAAGCCGGCATTGTCTGATTGCTAATGTGTATAATTTTTTCCACTAGCTGATAACATCACATAAAAGCATCTATAATTGTGACACACACGATGAATAAATGTTCTCACACGTTCTACATCTTAAAAATGCCACGTTGCAGAAAAATAATTAAGGAGCGGTACGGCAGATCATCAGGCCAACCTGCAGTTATCAGAACGAGAAAATAATATATTAATTATTTTCATTATAGTGCCATTAGTGGAGTATTGTACGATTGAAAGATACTGCCATTTACTTCATTTCCTCTGCACTGCAAACATAACTAATGCACTCACAGTCACTAGTCATAATTGCTCAAATTTATAAGCAAATTTACTCAATTTTTTTAAGTAAAGTTAAGTAAGCTTAAGTCAATTTGGTCATAAATTTGAATGCTTCTAAGGCACGTTTGCACGCTGCGAATTGTCGTGTACGATTCGTATTGCGGGCGTATGTAATCGAATAAGCACGCCGGGTAAAACGGTTGCATTTCGAATTTCCCCATAAACTATAAAATGGAATGTGTCGTCAGCAGTAAAGAAAACGAATCGCACATGACAAATCGCAGGGTGTAAACGTACCTTTCCTCAAAATTTTGATCCATTGTGGGTGTATGTTTTTTGAGGCAAAATACTCGGGGATTTTTTGCAGTGATGGAGAAGTTGATCACCATCTGCTGGCCAGTGACGCTTGCTGATCCTCCCCTGCTGCAGCTTATTGCGTGTTGCGTGCAGTTATTCCAGAACGCTTGCAGTGTTTATTGTCCTGGTATGTGTTCTTTATTTTCCATACAATACATGTACAGACAATAGCTGTAGGGCACACCTAATTATTTGAGATAATGAGTGTGGCCACGTGCACTGGCAAAACTGAAAGGTTTGTTTGACCGCGGGTTCGATTCCCACCATGGTCAAGCAAAATTTTCATTTAGGTTTAAAGATTAAATCAATGAATATATTAGCATGCACGCATTGTTCAAAACATCGTTTGTCATGAGACTGTGCACAAGCTGTGTATATATTAGCTCGCGCATTTTTGAAACCACACTCTGCATATATTAAATTTCAATGTGGATTGTCCTTGAACTTTGCGTGACTAGTGCATGTTATGCAGAAATATAGATCTATTTAATTTAAGTGTTGACTGGTTTCAAGTGATTATTAGTACATTTATAAAGAACATTTTGTACTTGATCGCAATTGAGTAGAGACAGTAGTCTGGGGCTATTATCACTTAAGTGCAGGAGTACATAGCGAATCTACATATAATAACTGTAACACATTTGACATTTCTTGTATGGCCTCTATAATATTTATCAATGATCATTATGTTTATTGTGGATGTATGCATTCAGTTTTGGGGCTCGCCACCAACCAGGCTCTATGATTGGTTGAAACACTATTTTTGTATAAAATAGGTATTTGGACAAGCACAGGTGTAAGCCTCTAGAATAAGAAGACCAGTATAAAAAATAATCCTTTTCTTTAAGCAACTATGCAGAAAACATACTCATTTTAGGTTGGTGTGTTTTATATAGTTCATTATAGGTTTTAGATTAATCATATCAGTTGTATAATTGCATATAAATTATGAAAATGCACTTATTTATGAACTTCTCATTTATTATTCAATACATAACTGAATTGGAATAATTCAAACTTCAATATTGGGGAAACATATGTCTCTTTATTACTTTAAGTAAGTTTAGTTAATTCTATCATATAAGTTATAATTCCATCTATGACTATATGTGATATATATGCCCATGCACTTGAGGCATGATATATATGATATATATGCCCAGGCACTTTATCGACCTCTCATTTATATATAGCAGAACAGTATTGAGTTGATATCTAACTCATATTAGAATATTGAGACTTTTGGTGTTAAAGAATCTATTGTAGGGTCTTATACATAATGCAGGCTTGTACAGCTCATCATTCTCTTTTGGTGATAGTTGCAATCGACGCCATCTTGGTTGATTTTCAAAACACATAGTTTTCCTTGTATTTTTCATTTAGTTGAACTCCGTCTCAATCCTCAGCTTTCTGGTGTTTCTGTTACAGTGTTACTACGCTGGCACGGACCGTTCGTGACTCTATTGCTGACCGTACCCAGCCATACAGGTTTCACGACTATGTTTAATATAGTTAACTGCTTGTAAAACAAGTCAGGAAATAGTAAATTAACTTCACTGCAACGATTGAGGAACACTTTAGAATCCACCAAGATGGCGCCCAGTGGCACGTGATGACATCATGTGCAAACTGAGAATAGTCACCGTTGAGTTTAGCCAGCTTTGTCAGGGCTAAAAATTAATTTGGCTCAACCTCAAATTAGTGAAACTATATAACGGATGTGTTCTCGTTGTATATTGTTCTCAGAGGACAAAAGCCAATTCAGGCTGTGTATTCAATGTAATCAAAGAATGGCAGGTAGTCAAACTGATATCACTGTATGGAAATGCTAGTTTTGTTTGTACCCAAGCTAACCAATATTATTGCCATGGTTTCAATACACTACGAACGCTAAATTTAGTTGTATGAACAAAAATAGACTGCGGGGTATTTCTTAGTTATTATAGTATTAAAGCTTGTCTTTCACGTTGTGTTCCTGTAGTCAAGTGGCTGAGATTTGAAATGAGTTATTTGATCAAGAGTTCAATTTAGCCAATTTAGACATGAAAGCTCCGCTAAGCCTCCTACATGCGTGGGGGTGTAAATTGTTACTTTACAGGGAGTTATGTGCAGGACTCGTGCATTAATATTATTTAGTACACCTGCGAGCAAAATTCATAACTTCAGAATTTTATATTGATCTTAGTTAAATTGAATATTGTTAAAATGTTTGGATTTTAGTGAGAGTTTCAAATGTGCCCGCATAAATTCAAAAGATGCCTGCGAGTGGCACCCTCGTGCGTTTTATGAGTTTTAAATAATGATGTCTGGTTATGTAACTGATGTATGCATTCGTTCAGTAATGAGACAATTAACAATCAACTATTTATTAATTTCCATATCACACAATTACTGGTACATAGGAAGCTTAATACAGAATCCTGCACTAATTCCAGTGAAACCAGCGAAAATCTTGGTTAAATTAAGTTCTATACATATTTTACTGTACATTTTGTTATACATGATAATCCTAATAGCGAACGTATATTTGTGGAAGAGGTTCCACTGTGCACCCTCAAACCATTACATTTTGACACATCCTAGTTGGAAATAGTATGAAGGAGCATCGGTGGTGTACTTGTCAGAGCATGCGCCCGGTGCCGTAGCCACGGGGGGGGGGAGTCTCCCCCCCCCCCAATCTCCTCCAGAACAACCTTGAGAAACTGGGGAAGGGGGTAACACTGATCCGATTTCATGTCCAGCTTATTATTCGCAATCTAATAACTGAAGACGCAGGCATTCTTGACCGAATTATGATGTTATATAATCTTCTTCTGAATTTTGTAAAATTTCACCCCGAAATGCACGAAATGGCGTTTCAGAGGCTCTGAATTTCAAAATTTTCCCGGGGGAGCATTGCCCCCGGACCCCCCTACAGTGTTCGCGGCGCTCAATTTGCCCCCACACACACA
>CACRXK020001697.1:0-50896 GCA_902702795.2 Paramuricea clavata
CTTCAGGACCCTCTTTATAGCAGCCTACATTGGCGCGCAAAATAATTTTGGCTTTTAAACCGTTGCTTTCCCAATAGAAGCATGAAAATATTGAGCTAAAAGTCTTACCTGACATGTGTTTAAAGTGTTTTTCTCTTTATGATGCTTTTCAGTGCTGTGAGTACAGAAGTGAATAGCTTTTAGTTTTGTCACCGCAGAGTGCCTTTCAAAATGTCGGCTGTCATTGTCTGTGTTAAAAACACCTCAGAAAATTCCCATTTTCTCACTTTCCCATCCTTGGTTTATATTAAAATAAATAAATTTAAGCACTGTGTCCTTTTAAATATATTTGAAGCAATCAAAAAACTTTAAAGATGTACAAGCTTGCACACTTTGTTGAACTTGAACAATTAGTTACTGTTCTAAATTTCATGTTGTAAACAAGATGCCTCAAAAAAGCAAAGAAGTGATTTTTAAATTTTTTGATAATTTCATAATTCATATCCCAAAAGATGAAAATTGGTTGTAATATAGATATGTATTAATTTAGTAAATGATTTTTTTTTTGTTTTTATATAAATTTATGGAGATATTGCCCCTTTAGGTGATGAGTGACATGAAAAACAAAGTGTCACTGCTTTATAAATAAAAATACTGACTGAAAAAACTAATGATATATATATAGGTATGCAAGGTTTAAATATGAAAGGTGATAATTTATGTGGCAACGCATGCAACATACTTATAATTATCATACGATGCTATATTATTGTAATGAGTGATTTCATATAGCTACACAATATATGAATATATTTAGCATTAGGATATCAGTACTTAGGAAAATGGATTCCAGTTCAACTGCTGATGTCGAGCTAAACAGCAGAGATTTGCGAAGTGTTTATCTTATAACATATAGTCTGGCTGATGTGATAATCCTATATTATATTAAACCAGGTTAGCACATGCTACAACACGCTACCACTATCAGTGAGTAAAGTACATTATATGTATCTTTATGTATTCAATGCATGATAGCATGTGGTAGCATATGGTAGCGTGTTGTAATTTCCCTGTATATTAAATTTTTTCGTGTCAGTGTTTTTTTTGCAAGTTAACATATTATTTAGTTTTGCATGTAAGGCAACAAAAACAAAATTGTATTTTAATAATTTGGTTAAGTCGGTAGAACAGACGATGTTGACAATGTTGTAGTAAAAAATCATTTGAATATACTGTATATAGACTGAAGAGCATTTAATTAATACAATTTACCCCTTTATAACTAATAATACATCTTTATGATGTCATCTAATTAACATTTCTACTTATATATTTTGGAATAAATTGTTCCTTTTATCACCACAAAAGTTCTTTTATGAAAATTATTGTTGTCCATTGAAAAAAAATTGACATTTAACTGAGTGCAACTAGGCCAAGGTTGTGCAGACAATCAGTGACATAACCGTTCCGGACACTTCAATGTTTGTCATCATTTTTTTCAAAATTGATTAAAAACAGCGCCTCGTCCCCCGCTCCCCTCTTCAATGTTGATTAATGGCAAGTTTGTATAAGTAAAAAGCGCTAAGAATGCCAACAAGTAATATATTTGGCCCTATGGTTTTATATTCAACATTGAAAGGGGGAGGGGGGCACGCATATCAGAGAATTATATGTAATGTCCGGAAGGTTTTGTCACTGATTGTCTGGGTTGTTTTTGTGAGAATTGCTTTGTTAAATCTGGTTAAATCATCAATAAAGTTAACATTATTTATAAAAATGCATTTCTTTGTGTTAAATTACTTCTCTTTCCTATACTTTTGATAAAGTATTTTAGAAGGAATTCAATAGGATATTACATCATAATATGGAAGGTGATAATTTATGTGGCAATGCATGCAACATACTTACAACTATTGTACGATGCTATATTATATTGTAATGAGTGATTTCATATAGCTACACAATATATGAATATATTTAGCATTAGGATATCAGTACTTAGGAAAATGGATTCCAGTTCAACTGCTGATGTCGAGCTAAACAGCAGAGATTTGCGAAGTGTTTATCTTATAACATATAGTCTGGCTGATGTGATAATCCTATATTATATTAATCCAGGTTAGCACATGCTACCATATGCTACCACTATCAGTGAGTAAAGTACATTATATGTATCTTTATGTATTCAATGCATGGTAGCATGTGGTAGCGTATGGTAGCGTGTTGTAATTTCCCTGTATATTAAATATTTTTCATGTCGGCGTTTTTTTTTGCAAGTTAACATATTATTTAGTTTTGCATGTAAGGCAACAAAAACAAAATTGTATTTTAATAATTTGGTTAAGTCGTTATTATTCACGTAGAACAGACGATGTTGACAATGTTGTAGTAAAAAATCATTTGAATATACTGTATATAGACTGAAGAGCATTTAATTAATACAATTTACCCCTTTATAACTAATAATACATCTTTATGATGTCATCTAATTAACATTTCTACTTATATTTTGGAATAAATTGTTCCTTTTATCACCACAAAAGTTCTTTTATGAAAAATTATTGTTGTCCATTGAAAAAAAATTGACATTTAACTGAGTGCAACTAGGCCAAGGTTGTGCAGACAATCAGTGACATAACCGTTCCGGACACTTCAATGTTTGTCATCATTTTTTTCAAAATTGATTAAAAACAGTGCCTCATCCCCCGCTCCCCTCTTCAATGTTGATTAATGGCAAGTTTGTATAAAGTAAAAAGCCCTAAGAATGCCAACAAGTAATATATTTGGCCCTATGTTTTTATATTCAACATTGAAAGGGGGAGGGGGCGCACATTTCAGAGAATTATATGTAATGTCTGGAAGGTTTTGTCACTGACTGTAGCTGAGGGCAAATCGCAATTTTCAACTTGACAAATTGCAACTTTCAACTGGGCAAATTGCAACTTTTGATTTTTCACCAAGTTTGTTGTTGCATGCAGGAAAGTTGCTAAATGTTTGTGTGGTAAACAATTGTCGAAGACCGTATGAAAAATTATGGGCAAAATTAAATGTTGATTCCCCATATTATCAATTGCAAAATTGATTTTTGTTGGTGATGGAACGCCATATTTTGAGACGTTGCACCTACAATCCACATCAAAAAGGTTCTGACACCTACGGCTTTCCCCTGCTTCCCCTCTTCAATGTTGTGATCTGTTGATATTTTTGCTTTCCACCCGATGAATCCGCTGCTTTCACCAACATTGAGCAGGGGGAAGGAGGACAACACTTATCAGTTAAATATTGGCAATGTCACAACTATTTTTGTCACAGGTTGTAGATATGCCATCAAAGAAGCTACACTCTAAGTCAATGCATCTCAATATAAATAATTCTAGTGTTCGGAATAAAATATTTGAAAGATTACCCTCTAAAGAATCTGCAACAAATTGTGATGCTATCAATAGTTTTAGCTCCTTAGTCAAAATTACGCATGCAGAAGTGCTTCAAATTGAGCAAAACACTAGACAACAGTCCTTGAGTGATACCTGGTTTGATGAACGGCAAAAAAGGTTTACATCTTAAAATTTTGGAGCAGTTGTTAAGCATAGGAAACAAATATTCCCTAACTCACTTGCAAATGAAAGCAATCTACCTGTCCCAAACCTTGTTAGTGGGGGAAAAGATAAGGAAGGGAAGGCAATTCAGGAGTACTATAAATTAAAAAGAAAACAGGGGAAATGTTGACATTTGCACAAGTTGTGGGTTTGTTGTGAATTTGCAGTTTACATGGTTAGGTGCTAGTCCTGATTTTTTAGTGTTTGACAGCACAGAAGCAGCATCACTCGGCATCAGAGAAGTCAAATGCCCGTTCTGGAAAAAGAACTTAAGCATTGATGATGCTTGCAATGACAAAAACTTCTTTTTAGAAAAATTGAATGGAAATGTCAAATTAAAGAAAAGCAACAATTATTTTTATCAAATTCAAGGGCGTATGGCCACACTTGATGTTAGCTGGTATGGTTTTGTTGTTTTCACAAATGTTGACTTGTATGTTGAGAGGATCTACTTTGATAATGACTTCTGGCAAAAAGTTGTTCCAGAGGTAAGTAGTTTTTACTCTGAATACATGTTACCAAAATTTTAATACAGAATATACAATATAATTATGCTAACAAGGTGCAATTACTATTTACTAAAAGTCAGTGCTTGCTCCTATTTAAAATTGTTTTTACCACCTATCATTAAGGAAAAACAAGTTTAAACTGTTGAGTCATGACTCCAAATGTGTTCTAAGTTCTCAGCCAATGTCAGGTCAGGGGAACTACCTGATGCAAAACTTTATATGTTTTTATTGTTGCGATTGCATGCTCAACATGTACACAAACTGATGCAATTTTTTGTGTTTTCCCATCATCCTCTGCTGATAACTGAGGCTGTCCATTTAAAAAGGGTGGAATGTTTAAAGACACTCCATTTGGCATGTCTGCCATCAATTCATCTTCTGGTTCGAGAAGCTTTAATATACCACAGTCTTGTGTAATCTTCTTATCACTAGTTGTTCCTGCATACAGACTATTGAGATAAAAAATTGGGTGATATTGCAATTAAGCCCTTTGCTGTAGTATTGTGGTTTTTGTAGCTTGAGAATGTGATGGACTGACTTCTGCATGATGATGGCATCTTAATGAAAATTTCAGTGCAGTCAATTATTACTCTAGTTTTTGGATATGTTAGTTGAAGACAGCCAGGCATGTTATCGTCAACAAAATTCTGAATGGGCCAAATGAATGCAGATTTTCAAAATTCTAGAGACTTGTGTCGTCGAAATACTAAAGCGATGTGCAATATCTTGTACAAGTAACCCCAAATATTTATATTGGTTCCCTGATATTTATATAGCCCTCTGGTTATTTCAGGGAGCCAGCTCCCTTTCAAATCTTCTCAAAAATTAGAAAACAATTAGTCACAGAACACAAAATATATTTGACTAATAATAATGCTAACAAATATAAATAATTTCTTTGTGTATATATAATTGCAATTTGAAAGGAGCAAATAAATCTTGTCTTGTCCAAACATAATCTTATGAGTACAAGAAGTAATTCTTGTTCTGGTGACGTAGATTTTAGTTTACAGCATTTAGTTTGGCTGTCTGAGGTTATAGGAGCTGTATGTGAACCATGGTACAGAAGATGTTCACAGGCTGGGGAAAGGTAGTTATAGAGTGGATCGATATACCGGATATATCCGGTATACCGGTATTTGTTTAGATACCGGTATGGCGATATTGACAATTTAAAAATACCGACATTTCGGTATTTTGCTGCGTAATACCGAATTGAAACGCTATTTCAAGTCAAACTTGCTTACAATCACGTTTAGAAAGCAAAGTTAATACTCACAGATGGACGATTTTCTTCTTACAGTTCTAGCAGCTTTGGTTTAGCAATACCAAGACGTCTTGTTTATTAAATCGCCTTAATCGGAAATATATAAATGGCGAAATTGCCACATTAATATTTTGTCAAAACTTGATTTTTCTCGACGGTCAGCAGTTCAGATTGGCTAAAAAAAACCGTTATGTTAAAAATATCGGAATACCGGTATTTACCGGTATTCTGATGGCGGTATTCTGATGGCGGTATATCGGTATTTGGTATTTGCGATATTGATCCACTCTAGGTAGTTATAATATGCTTTGAAACAAGAATAGTTTGAAAAGCCGGTGTAAAACGTAAAATCACTGTCACTGCAAGTAGATCCATCCCTGACACAGAGACGTTGTCCCTGGACTACCTGTCCTGTGAGATGCGATAGTCTCTTGATGATAGTCTCTTGATGATAGTCTCTTGATGATAGTCTCTTGATGCAATAGTCTCTTGATAGTCTCTTTTTATTTCACTATGCAAATTTATACTAGACAAACAAAACCATTCGCTTCAATATTGTCGCTTGCAACTATTATTAAAGGATGAACAGTCATAGATAAAACATTGTCTATTCTCATGACAAAGTACAATGTTTCTACCGAGAAACTTCAATGTTTGTGATGATCATGTAATCCGCTTGGAGCCAGTTAAGGTTACAGGACACCTTTTTTGGCGTTTTGCGGAAAATCGCTACTGCGCGCTCAATATGGCCTGAATGTGTGTAAACATGCTTTCAACGATTTAAAATGTTTAATTTTATGTAAATGTCGACAGAAGTCAAATCGGGAGGTAGCCTCACATGGGCTATTATGGCCCGTTCGCTATTTTCCCGTTTAGGAACTGCATGTTTGTTGTATTTGTACCTTATTAATGTAATATATTTGGTTCCTAATAAAGCTGTTAAAAAAAAAAGATTTTCATCAAATTTTCACCAAATGTTCTCCAGTGCATGCAAAATATGGTAAAGTTGTAAAATTAACAAACAATAAAATAATGTAAGAATTATTCAGGAAAATCTTAAATCGCGGTACCGTTACGCTTTTGAGTTATGTTCCTGCTGGTTTTAAGTTATATTTATGAAAATATCATTTTTATACAGTAAAATAGTTGTTCTAAAAAATTGTGTTCGGAAATTTTTGTTTATTTCGTCATTCCGCTGATATGGCGATTACTTTGATGACTGCAATATATTTCTGAATTGTTTCAGTGAATTTCTCTTTGTTTTTAAAATATCCAAAATTACAAAAAAGCCGAACACAATTTTTTTGAAACGTCTTTAGCTATGTCCTGTGAAAATTTGAGAAAAATTGGTTAAAACCCGCAGGAGCACAACTCGTTTGAAAATCAGTAATTACCGTAAACATTTCCGGGAGAAAATTGATTTGAATATTACATTTTCAATGTTTTTCTAATTGCAGCGAAATATATTTTATTAAATAACTCTGCGAGTTTTCAACATTGTTCGTTCAAACTAGGTCAGATAGTAGAACTAGTCTAATGCTTTCATGGAAACCAATAAAAAATTTTGGGGCAAAATTAACACTCAAAGGTGTTCTGTAACCTTAAACTGATTGGCTGATCAGATTAAAACCTGTCAAGTGTTCTTGACAAACATTGAAGATTCTCACACAAATAGGCAATGTCTTTTTCTGCAACTGTCCACCTTAGTTGCAAGCGACTGTATTTGGGCTGAATAAAAAATGGTGGATGTTGAGTCGCTTATCAGGGTAACTGGTTCTGATCTACTGGTGGCACATTTATGGTTAGTAGATTACAAAGAGTTTTATGAAGGAGGATCTATTAATGCATTCAACAAGCACAACAATCACAGCTTGTACTATACTTTATGTTCAACTTTGATGAATGCTTTTTCAAGCAATACTTATGCATTTATAATATCAGAGGGCTATATTAATATGGCTTTAATAAAAGATTGTATTTATCTGTTCGATTCTCATTCACGAAATGTTTTTGGTACACTGGTACATGCCCAATCCAAATGACAATAAATTCATACCCAGTTACAGTCAAACCGGATGTTCTCTTGCGAGCAACATTGCAATATTGACCCACAATATTGCAATTTTGATAAGCATATTGCTCTCAGCAAATTCAGGCGGTGTGCGCGCTACGACCGCAAAGCACTGTGGTAGTAACTTTCAGCTTTTCGAGGGAAAACATGGCAAAGTATTTGCTGAAAAGAGGTAAGTTCTCTATAGTTTATTACACTGATTTTGATAGAATTTATTCACCATTATTTAATTTTTAGAAACTATTTATACCCTTGTGTGTATGTACATTTTAATATTTCAAAAACGTTCATTTGAACCAAAGTAATATGCCTCGTGAATTTGTGTTGATGTTTTGTTTAATTGATGACCTAATTTGAGCAGGGTCACTTTTTTCCTGTTTTTTATTAAACTACATATAAAAATTAACTTGTATCCATAGAATTGTATAGTAGACACCATAAGATATCTAAAATGTTTATCGCACCCCATCACACCGTGCATTTTCACAGAATGCTGAATGGCTGCGAAGAGAGTATTTAACCTGTCTCCAGGTGATATGCCAGGGAAACCAAAAAATAAAGTACCAACTCATCAACCTCATTCCAGGAAGAGTCTATTTCAAAGTGAGGAAGTCAAGCAAGCTGAACCTGCCAGACAGGAAAAACCGATTCCTTGGTCTGAAAAGGAGACGAAAGCCTTGGTTCAGTATGTATGTCTTTTCTGGAAGGACGCTTGGAAGAACAAGTGGCCTAGTACAAAGGACCAAAACTTTTGGAAGGAGTGTGCAAAAGCAGTTAACAAGGCATACTGTTCCAGTCGAACAGGTATAAATGTCTTGTATAGATACATATTTGTTATGCACTTATGTACATGTCTAGTCATTGTAAAGTCCCTTTATACCATGGAGCAAGGGGGCATATTCCATAAAGGGCATATTCCATAAAGGTCACATTCTAAATTGTTTTATTTTCCTGCTGTATGGGCATTGTTCCAGATAACTCCCCCACCCTTACCCAGGGAGCATATTACATAAAGGTCACATTCTAAATTGTTCTTTTTCCCAGCTATACAGGCATTTTGTTTAGAGGTACTGATCTTATTAGCAATGTATGAAGCTTACTAGTACCTGTATGTGTCATACTTAAATGAATATGCATTTAAACCAAGTCACGACTCACGACGCTTGGACCAGTAGCAATATATTTTATGATTTATAACCCATACTTATTCATTTTGAAACTTTTTTATTACTTTTATTTGTTTTATTTAAGGTGTATCATGTAGAACCAGAGTCCTAAAACATCTGGCGAAGAAATTTCCTACTTTGAGTGATGCAGAGGAAGCATTTAACATTGATTATGTTGTTCATTCAGATGAGAATGTTGGTGGAATATCTCCCAGGATGCCATTTAGTTCCCTAGTTATTAATGATAGTCTGTCTCCTATATTTAAAACATCATCAGCAAAATCATCCTTACCCTCTAGAAGTGTTGGTGATATTGTTCAAGATTTTATTACGGCTTTTAAGTGCACCATGTCACAGAGATTAAAAGAACAACTGGTCCATTACTTGTATAAACTTATGGTCATTGAACTTGGTGGCATGCCATTATACAAGTTTGTAGAAGCAGACTTCCTTGATGTGAGCTTAAGTGCAACGAACACTTTATTTAAAGAGAACAAGAAAAATCTTGTTCATAGCCTGTCGCGCTGCTTTGAAAGAAAAGGGGCTGAGTTGGATACAAGAATGCCGTTGCATTGTATGCCATTTGGTCTCATAGACTATAACTTACGTTTTTTTCTACGAATTACACTCAGAAGCTTGGTATTGAGGATCACTATGTGCAGTGGTTAGAGACAATGTTTGCTCATTTTGGACACAAGTGGATGTGTTTACATCGTGGTCCTGCTTGGCAGTACGAAGTGAAAGTTGAAGCGCAAGAACTATCAACTGAATGTGAACCTATGTTGTCAAATATTTTAGAAAATGCACTAGAATTTAGTGGTATAAGCTTCTTGTCTGATGATATGGAAAACATTAATACAGAGCCACAAATAGGTAAAATCGTTTGATTCATGGTTCTGACATAACATATTACTATAGAATCCCTATACGGTACTGTAAGCCCATCCTGTCAATCCTGCTCATTACCAAACCAACTAAATAAAAGTTTATAAAATTTTAGAAAATGCACAAGAAATTGACACCAGTTCAAGTTTCTTGTCTGAAGATATGGAAAACATCAATCCTGAGCCACAAACAGGGGCGTAGCGAAGGGGGGTCCAGGGGGGTGCCTGACCCCCTCAATGTTACGCCTGTCGGCAAAACATGGACTTCTGTTGGCAAATTTAATGTTTGGATGCGATGTAGACAATGCTTTTTTGCAGAAATTTCAAAATTTCGGGAGAATATTTAAAGGCAAAAAATATCAATAGAATTAAAAAACGGCGATAAGAATGTTGGGAAAATAAGAAAATTCCAACAAAATGTCAGGTTGGGAAAAATGTAGGTTGGGTAGGTTTAACGGTGTGCAAAATAAGTTCCAGGACAAGCTCGGGAAAAGTGTTCCATACATTCCATGTTTAGCACATTGTTCGAACACGGTCATAGAACACAGTTGCAAGGCAAGCCCAATTATCACAGAACTTTTCAACGTTTTGGAAGCACTTTATGTGTTTTATACGGGTAGCACAAAACGCATGTCTTCACTGGAAGACTCGATTCAGTCCATGAAAGTAGACGATCCACTGAACCTAAGAAATCTCTCCAGAACTCGATGGACTGCTCGTGCTGAGTCCATAAAGTCTGTGTGGATCTGCTACGAAGCCATCCTAGACAGCCTTTCCAACCTTGAACAGTCGGATGACGGTACTGCTTCTGGTTTGCGTTCCAAGTTGCTGCGCTTTGATTGTATTATGTCAATTATGTTTATGAAGAACATGATGTACAAGACCAAGCGAATGATGGAGACACTTGCATAGTGAACCCATTGAGTGCCAGCGCTCTCTCATTCACAAATAAAATTGCCTGGCTTTAGACAGAGTAAAGTAATAAAGTAGGGCACAAATGCAACCCAATGGGGGTAATTTTACTTTTGTAAAATACTAGTGTATATATTTAAGTATTAAATTTCTGTGACAATAAGGCCTGTGAAAGGAATCTTGACGCGTGAGGTGGTAGTTGGACTGGTTGCAAATCTTGAAAGTCGACATTTGCGAAGAATAGAGAATGCCCAAAGAGGTTTACAACCTGAACATCCAAGGTCATCATCGACTGACGATGTTGAAGGTTTCATTTCCCTGCTACACGAGATGCTTGGTCCAATTTTTGATATTAAGCAGTTTTACAGTGAGCAACCAAAAATTCTGAATCAATTGCCTGGCTTTAGACAGAGTAAAGTAATAAAGTAGGGCACAAATGCAACCCAATGGGGGTAATTTTACTTTTGTAAAATACTAGTGTATATATTTAAGCATTAAATTTCTGTGACAATAAGGCCTGTGAAAGGAATCTTGACGTGCGAGGTGGTAGTTGGACTGGTTGCAAATCTTGAAAGTCGACATTTGCGAAGAATAGAGAATGCCCAAAGAGGTTTACAACCTGAACATCCAAGGTCATCATCGACTGACGATGTTGAAGGTTTCATTTCCCTGCTACACGAGATGCTTGGTCCAATTTTTGATATTAAGCAGTTTTACAGTGAGCAACCAAAAATTCTGAATCAATTTAAGAAAAGAATTGACAGTGATTTGGGATTCTTCTACTCGACCGGAGCCAAAACACGATACAACGATTATGAACTACCTTCCTTCAATGAACCCTCTGGACCAGGATTAGTTGAAAGATCGGATAACGTACAGCTGTCAAGAGGAGGCGACCCTGGCGTTTTTGTCGGAAACCGACCATCTCCACCACAGAAAGGCCAGCTGACTGCTAGAGCGAAATTTCACCGAGCCCCAATAGCCTTACCACCATTGCCACTTACTTGATACATTGTCGTCTGGCATTCTACAATCAACTTACTGTTATTAATTAAGCTGCTCTCTTATTATTCCAAACTCTCATCACCAGTTGAATTTTGTAACTAGTATGAAATGGTACAGCAATAGGTTTGCATGGTAAGCTATTACATAATGTTATGTTTAATGAGAAAGAACTAGAAACGTAAGTCAAAGTGGCAATGTTTGGGCTTGAATTGAAATCGTAGGTGAAAAATTGTTTACATGTGTTAAGTCTGGTTCACATATACCTGCGGTATGTCGGTGGGCAAATAATTCACAAAAGAATGTATGCACCAACAGCTGTAAACAATGATAGTGCAGGCATATGCAAACCAGGCTTAATACAGATATTTTAATTAATTAATATACCTTTTTTAAAGTAACTTTGCACCTGTAGATTTCATAACTAGAAAATTTTGCATTGAAGAAAAACAACATGACACTATTGTATTACCAAAATATCAATTCCACAAAAAACAGTGTACAAATAACAGTGCATTCAAGTGCAGTGCATTCTCTACTTTTTTTACTTTACACGTTTACTTGCTTTAACAACCTCCTTGTCCCACAACCCTTTCTTTGAAAGTTCTATTGTAATATAGTATCCAACCATCCAAAAATTTGTGCAAAACCGAATGTGTCTCACTGAAACAGTGAAATCGGGATCATGCAAGTGCTGGTGAACATACTTAGTTAATTCGCTTGCAATATAACCCACTTTTTTATATTCATAATCGGTTTGAACAAAAACTGCTATTGCATTACTGTCATATGCATTGTCTACTTCATGTTCCAGTTTGACAAAAACTGGCCTATTGTATTCATTTAGGTAGGAATACGCTTCCTCAAGGGCATCTTGTCTACATGTCGAGTGGCATGTCCCAAGCACTTTGAATGGTAAAGTGTGCTGAGTATCTGTGTCACTCTCATAGCTTTCTTTAGGAGCTGGCGTAGGTTCTGCTGCTGCCTGTGCTGTTGCCTCACATAGTTCAACCTGGCAGTTTGAAAATTTCCAGAGAACTGTATAGTCAATTTCATCGATCTTCACTTGGCAATATGAGGTACATTTAACTTTTCCAGGAGAAATGTCTACCCCTCTTTTTACCAAGCCATTCAAATTCTTTCCATTTATTTTAATTTTTGCCTTGGTAAACTCTATGGACATTACTGGAAAACAAGGAGTTGTCAATACTGGTTACTGTGACATCCAACTCTGTTTCTTCATCTGTAAATCAAAATTATAAATATCAGAAAACACCAGTCGTTTAATTAGAAAACATTAACTGTTGCCTTCATGTAGATTCTCAATCTAAATATTTTTTAAGGGAACTACAGTATTATAACGACCAGTCTAGCCCGCTTACTATAGTAATCATATAATGTTTCAATTACATACCAGCTTGCTTTGCAGCTAGATGTCTCATTTGTTGCAAGTGGGCTAGCCCGGTTTCCCAGGATAAAATTTCCATGTAATTGTTTCATCCTGGCAAACCGGGCTGAAAAATTTCATATTTTAATTAAGCTCTATTTACCTGTGTTTAGGGCATCAGAGGCTGCTTTGGTTACAGGTACATTTATCTAAAGGCAAACAAAAATTTGACAAGAATAGTTGACAACATCCATGAAATTGTTGCTTGTACCCCCTTCCCCCAGGATTCACATTTATAAGTGCAACTCACCATCTGCAAACAAGGAAAACTGTTTTGTTTGTTTCCATTTTTCATGTCAATATTTCCTGCAGCCAAGTCATTTGCATATTGCTTGTCAATAATACTGATCATAGTTATGGAATTCTTATATAGCCTATAGACCATATATTGTATTAACAAAATAGGTGTAATTTGGCAATTCCAGAAAACATTCATGCCTCGCCCATGGAGGAAATAGGAATAATGGGAACTAACCCACTACCCTTGATGGATGTCCTAATACTATTATCAGAAATAGTACTATTGTCCTAGTACTATTATCAGAAACAAATGTTTTTCTCCTCCCCCTCCTGATGGCAGAAATTTCTGAGGGGAGTGTTGATCTTTTCCGGAATGACCCATTATAGTTGGTTTACATGCATCAAATTTGTCAAAGTTACAATCTATAAAAATGTAGAAAGGATACGCCCCACAATAGGATTGGTTGTCAGGTTCTTTATCCCATTTTGCCAAAGGTTGAACTTCTAATTTAGTCTGGTCAAAAACTGTTTGGTGCATGAAAACTGCTACAACATTTGCAAACCACCTTTCATACAGATCTGGAGAACCCTTTTTTTTAGCTCAAGGAACAATTGACCAGACTTCACAAAGGTAAATGCTTTGTTTATACCAACTCCACAGATGTTTTTCAGATAGTCACATCCAGCAGCAATACAGCCCTGGACGAACTGAGGCATTGTGACCTTTAATCCACCAAGCACTTTATTCAGCTCAAAATATTCCCCCTCCCCACTCAATGCAAGTTTGACAACAACCTATTAAATTTTAGAAAGAAAAAATACAAATGACCCATCTATCCAATTCACATACAGCATACGTAAAACCTGAAATACTAACCTTCTCACAACCATAAACAAGCAGATCTGAATCCTCCGTAACAGCAAAATCTGCATATCCATGCTTTAACAAGAAAGCAATTTGGGCATCACTTTCATATGGGGACACCAAGTATTTTATTCCTTGGCACAAGCAAAGCTAAAACATAATATCAATTACATTATCAAACTACTATTATAATATATCAAACGTGGAAACAAAGATAATAGTAGGGGCCGGGGGTGTTTATATGTGTCCTACATGAAGGCCTGGCCCTCCCAGGCAAGACCCACATTGATTTTGTTTTTTTATGAGATGAGGGCCAACCCTTCAAGGCAAGTAATATGGCTGACCCTGCTAGTGAGGCTGATTAATTTAAAAACACTGCCATATACATCTCAAACTTGGCTTTTATACAAGAATATTCAATTCCCGTGTAAGCACAAGGTAAAAACCAGCCTTACTGTAGCGTAGGGCTAGCCATTTATGTAAGGCTCTTATATACAGTGTAAAAATAGCCCCTGAGTTAAACTTTAGTTTACCTTTATGCATTCAACAACATCATATGTTATTTCGGCGCTTTGGCTCAGCAACTTGTTTCTCTTTCTGTCACCGATATCCTGCTTCTGTGCTTCTGCTAAATGCTCTTGTCTCTCACTATTTGGAGAAAACAACCGTTAAAATGTATTTCTTATAAAATACTAAACTCGACTAGAGCTATAAATAAGCATGTGCTTCAGGCTGTTGTTTACCTTCGCCTTCGAGCTGTTTCCTTATCTTTCGCTTGCAACGGTAGCCCGTCAAACACAATAAATGGAACCACTCCAGAATCTTGTAGTAATTGTATATGGCTGCTAAATATCCGGACAAACCTAGACACAATGCATCATAATTAACGGGATTTCAAAGTTATTAAACCTTCGAAGTATATTGTAAAATCTCATTGATTCCTCACCTCTCACAATTTCCTGTCTGAGATATAGACACTGCCAAGGCTTTATGTATAATGCACGATGCATCAACAGTTGCTGTTTTCCCTGAAAAGCTAGTTATATGTACTTTCGACGAATAAGATTTTATAAAAGGAAAAAGACAATTTATTCCCACTTAATATTCATTTATTCAGAGATGTTCATTCGACCTCGACCAAATGCAAATGAATTGCATTCGGCCTAATTCTTTGAAACAACCACAGTGCCTTGCGGTCGTAGCGCGCACACCACCTGCAGCAAATTGCAACTGACGCGAACAAATTGCAAGTTGGAAATTCACAAAACATTTGTAAACAAAGCCTCTGATTGGATTATAAGAAAGAGGGAAGCCAATCAAATAGTCTGAGCAACTGGATTGGTGCTTCCCCCATAGGCGTACGGGAGGGTGGGGCTGGGATTCAACTTTTACAGGTTCAATCATGCACTGTAAATCTGTAATGGCAACGATTGTGTATATTTATTACTACCATAGATTGCATAGCTGGATTCAAGCATGTTGCGTCAGGTTAACATTTATCAAAGGTCAAGTGCTCTAACTTAATCGGATTTGGTTTTGATCTTTACGCACATACCACAGACGTAAATCCCCACAGAAACGGCTAGAACGAAGGACCAATTGCTATGGCTACTAATAAAATGTCACCACTGTATTCATGCCTATATTCAGCAGTTTTACCTAGCATAATGTAGGCTATACAACTATTAAACTATATAAATATATAGTATATAGCTGCACAAGGTGTGGTGATTGCGAAGGTGTGGTATATAAAGTGTGCGTAGCAACAATCGGATCAGTAATGTTTATCTCCCTTTATAGCATTGGTTGCGTAAATACAGTCTCTGGCCCTGGGCGGCACCGCGGCTATGACACAGCAGTCACTGAAAATAGATACTACATTATAATTGACATTGACGTTACCGTACAAATACTGTACAATGACCTAATGTGACTAATTTTAGACTTTTAGATAGACATAAAAGTGCGCGATTTTTTTACAATCATTAAAAAATTGTTGATTTTACGACCATTAACTCCACAATCGCTATAGCAACAATCGCCTAGAAGATTACAATGGCATCTCGTAAAAGACAGTACCGACATCGCGTTCAGTGCGAGGAATGCAATAGGGAAATCGACAGTGATTATAAAGAGGCGCCGCATCCTCGATTGGTTCACAATGGTAAAAAAGTAAAATGTGATCCAGTGATAGAATCATCGGATTCTTCCCAGTCAAAAATCAATACTTTCTTTGTAAAAAGTAACATGACAACCAAGAACGATGACCTGCAGTATGACCTAACCCTACTTGGAACTGAATTGACTGGTAGTAAAGATTCTGCAGTCACGGTGTCTTTTGATAAAGATCTATCAGAGAAAAATGTGAAGGAACCCATGAGCGAAGACCAAATGGAACCAATGACAACGTTCACTGATGTTGATCAATTAAATTCACTGTCACAGCTCAGAGAAAATAGTGAACAGAATACGGTGACGGACAGTGAAAATGTTACACCATCTTTAGGTCGAAACGCGGACAGGGTTGCCTTCCTCCTCAACTTTGATCTCTTGCTCCTTATCCTCGCCTTTTATCGTGTCCCATAAAATTTCCACCTATTTTAGTTTCTACATAATCGTAATTTCCCTAGTTTTTTACGTACATGTTCATCACAGGACTGAGTCGGAGTTAAGAAATTAAGAACAACAATTTTTGGAATACTGGTCCTCATTATTTAGGCTACACAATGTCTTGCACCAGTACTTGTCCAATTACCCATTTATACCAAAAAATGTTGTTACGGTAGTAACTTTCTCTTTCTTTGTAAATCGTAATGCCATATATTTAGTTTATAATTGAAATGGCTAGGGACAACATATTTCTTTTTATATCAATCTTCAAGGACTTCAAAGGAAAGCCTTTCATTTGTAGTCTTCTTAGATTATATAATTTTATGATGACGTCACGAAATCTATGACGTCATGTCATTCGGGCAAATTCAGCCCAGCCCCCCCAAAAATAATATGCCCGTACACCTATGGCTTCCCCCTTTCTTATAGTCCAATCAGAGGCTTTGTTTACAAAACGTTTGTGAATTTCAACTTTCAATTTGTTCGTGTCGGTTGCAAATTGCTCGGAGCAATCTGCCTATCAACATTGCAATATTGTGGGATAATATTGCAATGTTGCTCACAAGAGAACATCCGGTTTGACTGTAATGCGAATTTATAGAACTTCAAGACATGCAATTACTATTATTTCATTTCATTTCATTGACTTTATTTACCGAGGGTAACACACGACAGTAAGCGTGAGCTACTGATAAATTAGTGGCCCTCATTAGTGGCCCTCATTACTACCCTGAAGACTGCCCAATTACCCAAGAGACGACTGGGGAAGACACAGGATCTTCCTGTATTTACTCGCAGCATTTCACTTACAATTTGTAATTCTAGTTTCTATTATAGTTCTCACATTGTGGTATAGTATTGTTTACATATTCTGGTGATTTCAACAGTTTCACTTCTATTCATCTCATGCGAAGTGCTTGGTTCACTCTCCATATTACATAGTTTAAAAATTTAAAAACACCTAGACACTTTTATACCGACTACAAAAGTTTACAATATATTTATCTAATTTTAAACTGAATTTAAATGAATTTACCTAAAATATCCTGTCTAAATGTTTATGAATTTACCTAAAATATTCTATCTAAATGTTTATTTCCTATGCTATAAGATCAAAAATTGAAATTTATTTACCTAAATATTATTCTATAACCCACGATCAATTTATTAAATTAGAATGGAGGATGAAAACCAAAGCAAACTTCAACTAGCTTGAGGACAAATAACAGCAGTAAATCAAGAAAAACATTTGGCAAGGCCAAGGCACTTCAATGGCAAATTCGAACAAAATCGTTTAACGACCAGTCATAAAGTAAAAGGGGTGTGGGCTGGGAAAATAGGAGGGGTGGATCACTATTTCCGAACATGGTTGAAGGGGTGGGTCATCGGTATTAAAATTCATATTATAAAAATAGCTATTGAGTATTGTAACACAGAATTATTTGGCAACAGAAAAATGGAACGCTGGTATCTTTCGCCTTTCTGAAAGGGTGGGTCATAATTTTTCAGCACCAATTTAAGGGTGGGCTACAAATTTTCGAACAGCTATTAAGGGGTGCGCTACCAAAATTGCAGACACCAAATATTTGATTTTCCCACCCCATCCCCTTTTACCTTATGACCAGTCCCTTACAACATATGTCAATTTCAGGAAGCTTAAAAGACTTTTGTACAAGAACTGTAGTAAAATATCCCAGAGATCAAATAAGAAACACTATCAGTTAACCTTATTTTGTAAAAAAAAAATTAGCCGGTCACAAGTTGAAAAGCGAACTCACCTGTTTTAGTTTGTTTGGTCAATTTTTCACAAGCAAATGTATGCGAAGCATGTTCACAACTTGTCGTCTTCTCAACAGATTTGTAGTGACAAACCTCATAATGTTCCAAATTGATGGACACTTAATGTTGTTAAAAATCTGCTGATTTTTCTCTCACACAAAATCGACCGCTCATACAGCAGCCATTTCATTCGAAAGCAAATTGCATACTCCTACCGTCATGCCTAGCATGCCTAGTGCTATAAGCTAGCACATTTATATTTATAGTGACACTAGCTTTGGAACCGTACAAGTAAATTAACGCTATATTAGAAATATTTTGTAAATATTTACCTTGTTAATGTGGTGATACAATATGTGATGAACAGGAAAAGCCAAGAGGCAGATAGCCCCAAATCCCGATTCGAAATGCAAGACAGTTGCTTTTTCGAGTTTTTTTTCACTTTCCAGAGAAAAATATTTTTGTAGTAACATATTTTTGTATAAACATAGTTTGATAAACACTTTCACAGTGGGATTGACCACATTTCTTTCAAAAATTTGGTAACATATATGAACTTGATCAGTTGAAAATAATCAAAATATTTCGTACAATTTTATGCCCATGCGGTTTGACATTCATGCAATAATAGAAATTGACAGCCTCGATCGCAAGTAGAACTTTTAGTGCACAGGACCAGGATTTGATTGTGCATCAAAAGGAATGAATTTTTCTGACAGGTGAACTCTAAGAAAAGTAACAGGGGGACTTAAAGGTCACAGCTATAAGTAAGGGAGGGGCTAGTGGCCTGGTGCAACACCCAGCAACTGAAAATCACAAAACAATGAAATAGCCCCTGAAAATGCCTTGTTGAAGATACTAGCATCCTGTGCAGGCAACTCAAATGGAGAAAACAGCAGACTTTTTTGGCCTGGTAGGACTGAACTCATCACAATACTTATCACTATCCCCATCTCTTTCTAAATTACTATGTAATTTTCTAAATTACCATGTAATTTTCTAAATTACTACGTAATTTTCTAAATTACTATACATAGTAATGTTACTACACACCGTTTTGCCCATTGAGCAGCCTGCAGATACACTAAAGCAGTACAATTTTTATTTATAAATTAATAAAATTTATTGACGTTACAGTTTTTAATCGTTTCATTATGGTATATTACAATAAAGTACTCGGTATTAATTAAAACAAACTCGAATTTTTAGTTTAGTTACAAAGAAATGTATGAAATAAAGTGAGGATGACCAGTGGCGGAAATTCACTTTTTCCGGTGGGGGGCAAAGCCTCCTAAATTTCTGACAAAACTTTCAAATTTGCGACATACCCCCCATTTGCACTTGAAAAGACTGTTTTTAGCCCTCTTTTAGGTCAAAACTTAGGTTTTTATTTATTTATTATTTTTTCCCCTATGTACAGATTTTAATAATTACAAAACAACTTTCTTCTAATGATATTGGGCTAGGGACCTACTAGAAACCTTTACAGGCTTTTTGGTTTAGGCCCCTAGTTGTAGTTGTGGTTCATAATGAGGTTAATTAATATATTTACAGTTAAAGATAATGAAAAAAGTAATTTTTGGAATATATGCTATTTACAAAAGAAGGATGATAAAGCAGGAGTACTAAATAAAAGATTTATGTTAAAATATCAATAAAATCTGAAGACCGTATAATTTTATACATGATTCAGTAAAAAATACTGTTTCATTTCTTTCTTGAAGACATTATAGGAGTTTGTGCCTTTAAATTTTGGTTCTAATGAGTTCCAAATATCAATTCCTTTATTAGATAGACTGTGTTTTACATAGTTTGTTCTCTTATAACACTTATAGAGTTTTGACGCATTTCTCGTGTTGTATTGATGGATCTGATTATTTGTTACAAAATAATTTTCAAAAACTTCTGGTAGATTCTTAAGATGGTGGTAACGAAACATGAACATGGCAGTTAAATAATCGTTTATTTTGAAAATATCTAGGATGCCTAATTCTTTGAAAATAGGCTCAGTATGATCCAAATACGATTTAAATGTCATCAGTTGAACAATTTTTTTCTGTATATTCATTATTTTTTGTATTCGGGTTTTGTAGGTATTACCCCAAATCAAGTTGCAGTAGATAAGATATCGATAGACTAATGCATAGTAAATTAATTTTCCTGTATTTCGGGTTACAAAATGTCTAATTTTTGCTATTATGCCCGAAGCTCTTATAATTTTTTTTTCCACCTGAGTTATATGGTCTTTCCAGGTCAAACATTCATCAATAATAATACCAAGAAAGGTTGTACTTTTAGCTTGTTCTATATTTTTATTGTTTAGGTTTATTTTTATCTTATGTTTTGGTTTCTTATTGGAAGACCTAAATAAAATAAATTTGGTTTTCTTTATATTTAGAGATAATTTATTCACATTTAGCCATTCAGCAGCTTTATTCATTTCCACTTGAATAATTGTATTAAGTGACTTGAGACAGCTATTGCTATAAAATATATTAGTATCATCTGCAAACAATATAAATGAGAGTAATTTACTGCTATGCTCAATATCATTTATATATAACAGGAATAGAATAGGTCCAAGTATTGATCCTTGTGGAACACCAGTTTTAATTACCATCTCTTTTGACCTGACTTGGTTGTATTTAACAATTTGTTTTCTATTTGTTAAATAATCTTGAAACCATAGTTGTGCTATTCCCCGTATACCATAGTGTGCTAGTTTCTGAACCAGAATCTTGTGATTAATGGTGTCAAAGGCTTTTGATAAGTCAAGGAATATACCTATAGTGTATTCTCCATTGTCAATGGCTTTAGTAATTCTGTCAGTAAGTTCAATGATTGCAAGTTCAGTGGATCTATTCGCTCTAAAACCATATCGATGTTTGGTTAGGATTTTATTTTTTTCTATAAATTTAATTAATCTCTTGTTAAATTAATTTAATTAATCTAATTAATCTAATTTAATTAATTAATCTAATTTAATTTAATTTAATTAATTTAATTTAATTAATTTAATTAATCTAATTTAATTAATCTCTCTCAAAAGGTGGGGGGCAGCCGAACCCCCGCCCCACCAAGATTTCCACCATTGAGGATGACAACTCTTGGTGTATGCTATTTTTGTGAAGCCGAAGAATGCCAGACCAAAAATCAGAAAAGATTTGTCACCTTGGCCAATTATAAACAACTTGGAATGATTATGATACTTTCTTTACATTTATACTCTCCACCTAAAGTGGGCATCTAACTATGGCTATTCATTTTCTATGCAAAGGAAGGGAGGTACTTAATTTGCCAAGCATGCCGGCTGTCAAGAACTATTAAGCCATACAAAAAAGCTGTGCTGCACCAGATTGTAAAACAAGCAGACAGAAAATAAATAAACTATACTATGTACCAGTTGACTCTCTTGACCAAGACAGTAAACGCCACATACTAGGAAATATGGGAACAGAGGAAATTAGCAGGAATTGTCAAAAATGTTACCACATATCAAAACGAAAAGAGCTAGGTAACCAGAATCAAGACACAAACCTCTTTGGAAATGATGTACAGTCAGCTACTCGGTATGAAAAAGATCCAACAGTAACAGCTGCTACAAGGACAGGATGACCAAAGGTAAGCTACAAGATGCAAGTGAAGCTACCGAAAGAATGAAAGTTGAAGCAAAAACGGCCATTGCTAAAGTGGTACACAAATGCGACGAAATATCAAAAGGTTGCTGTCAGCAATCACGTAGTGCGGTAATTGAAAAAAAAAACAATGAAGCCCAAAAACTGGATAATATGATGAATGACTTATGCAAGTCCTACGAAAGGGAGAAACAGCATTCTTCCGGTCCTGCTAAACACTGACCAGGACCGACCGAGACTGTCTGTGAGAGAAATTTTGTATTAATGTTAGACTTTTCTGTTTTCAGCCACAACTAGTGACATGTCTTACCATTACTTATATAAAACAACGGTAACTCCGAAAATATACATTTTAATATTCTAGCTTTCGACTAAGATTCAGTCATCACCATTCCTGATTTACATGTTTATAAGTATAACATATTAATGGCAAAAACCGTTTCATATATGCACCCGAAATGTTTAGTTTAGCAAAGTATACATTTTATTCAAGAATTGCCATGATTGTAAAAACTGGAAATGAGTTTGTGAAAATTAAATTTTATTAAAAAAAAAACTGACATCTTTTTAAGAAATGGAAAACATTCTCCGTGTTTCTATAGAGTTATAGAAACACATGTGAAAGTTTGGGAGAAACGAGAAATTGCATGGGAACACGAGCACAAAGTGTGAGTGTTTCCACACCATTTCGAGTTTCTCCCAAGTGTTTCAGACTTTCAGTATAAACTCTATAGGAACACAGAAAAAATGTCTTCTATTTCCTATATTAAATAGCCTTTTAAAAACAATAAAAAAGATAAATTTATTGATTTTAATTACATTCATTCAAATATTAATTCTATCTTAATATGCATTTGTGTAAAGAATAATTAAAGCATAGCCAAATATTAAAACAAGTATATCGCTGTCAAAACAACAGGCAGCACCTAAGTTAATAACAGGCTTACTTTACTAAAACTGTATAAAATTCACTCAACAACGTACATGCTTGCAGTTGCAAGAAAGCACTGTTTTAAATAGTTATTATTAAAAACAATAGCAAACATGATTAAAAATATCACCAGGAAATATTTTTTAAAAAGACAAGGTATTAATTAAAAATTTAAATATCTTACCTTGGCAAACAGATACAATGTGTGCTGTATTATATTTGTGCTTTAGGTCTTCGCTTTCTAAGTTAGCAAAGCGTTACCTTTTTTCTAATGGTTCTTCGGTGTTTTCAGACGTTTTCCAACTTTTCAATATTAATTAAATGTTATAAGTTCTTTGTATGTTTGCATGGTGATAAAATATAATAGTTTTGTTTGTGGAAACACCACGTAAATTTATTACTCAAAAATTACTTATTTATTTATTTGAGTGGTCGTTTTTTAACATTTTTAAAATCAACCAAAATTACAATATTCACAGTGTTTATTTACTTGAACAGCCCAATATTTGTATTTGTTCTTGGAAAATCATGTTTAGTCATATGGACATATCACTTATCCCAATTGCGAGCACCAATTTCACCTGTTTGCTTTGCAGTCTTTAAGACAAAGTATTAATTAAAAATTTAAATATCTTACCTTGGCAAACAGATACAACGTGTGCTGTATTATATTTGTGCTTTAGGTCTTCGCTTTCTAAGTTAGCAAAGCGTTACCTTTTTTGTGACGGTTCTTCAGTTCTATTGTTTGCTATAATACAGCACACGTATCTGTTTGCCAAGGTAAGATATTTAAATTTTTAAGTAATACTTTGTCTTTTTAAAAAATATTTCCTGGTGACATTTTTAATCATGGTTGCTATTGTTTTTAATAATAACTATTTAAAACAGAAATAAATAATTAAAAATTATTAATAAATTAATAAATACCAGTAATAAATACCAGTAATAAATTTACCAGTAATAAATGCCAGTAATAAATTACGGTATTAATAAATTTATTACCTACCAGTAATAAATTTATGTGGTGTTTCCACAAACAAAACCATTATAATTAAATGTTGTTTGTATTTTGTTTAAACTCCTGCGCAATTCATGCAATATGCATAAAAATTTCCTGTCGAGTTATAGAAACACGGGTTTTTTGAGCTTTTGGCTAATCAGCGCCCGTGTTTTTAAAAGGCTATTTTATAAAAGACTATATAACTACCAACCTCGTACCCAGGACTAGTCGCGAATTGAAGGCGGCGACATAGCCCTGGTAAACGCTGGTCACGTGACTCCAAAATTACGTAATTGTTACTTTTCTCAACCGGGGGGTGAATAGGTGAAACTCGAAGACAAACTGTTTTTATCTCCGAAATTCTTCAATCTTCCTTCTGAATTTTGCACTTCAAGCTTTTCTCAAAGTACGGCGATCGATCAAATGGATCAATACTTTCTGTAGAAAAAACTCAGTGAGATTTGTTCGTATGAGACGTTTAAAAGACATGGATATGTCGCCAAAGACGCTCGATCATTGCACAGGTTTATGGAATAGTACTTTGTTCATTTTGTTGCGACTTATGCAAATTCAACTCTTGTATAATGACTAAAAGTTGGTTTGTAGAGGGACAACTTATACAAAAGATATGAATACATTAGCTTCAAACAGGGACAAGTTCATGGACAATGGACATCCCTAATATATGGACATTGATATTTCACCAATATGTAAATATGACTATTAAATATATAAAAGGATTGCTGTTGTATTACTTGTATATGTATATGTACAAGTGTTGTGCTGTGGTATCTATGGACTAGAATTTCTGAGGGGGTTGAAAAAGCCGTTTCTGAGGGGTTGTGTGCATCAGCATCCTTTGATCTTTGCATTTTTTCTGAGGGATAAGGCAAAAATTTCTTAATTTCTGGAGGGGGGGGGGGTCGGCACTTTGATCTTTTTTTCTTAGGGGTTCAAATTTTATTGAACTCGTCCATAGGGGGTGTATACATTAAATAATGGAATGGCCCAATGCACCCAGATACACCCTACTTTGTTAGTTTACTCTGTCTAACGCCAGACAATTTTACTCGTCAGGTGGAGGGTGCATGGCGCCACTCAATGGGTTAACATAGTCGATGAACATGCCAAATGATCCTTGACCGTGGTAGTACATTTTTGCACTTGCTGGATGATATTGCAACGAAGCATTGTTTCAGAGGAAGAGCACTGAGATCATGCTGTGTAGCAATTGGAATCTCACAGAGCCTGCTCTCACATAAAGCAGGCAAGACCTTCACTCAGAAGCCAGTCCTGATTAATATTAATTCCCCACACAAACACTTGGAAACCAGACTGTCCCATCTGCCATATATGCAGGACAAAAAACATGCAGCCTGGACTTTAACTGTTAAACAACCAAATCAGCATGATAAACAGTGTGATGATTTTTGCTTAGCCCAAACCAAAGCCAGGTTTCTAGAATTAATTTGCAGAATCCTAAGAATTGGACCTCCAACTTGAAGAGCTAGCTGTGCTAACCAAGTTGCATGGGCAACCCTGAATTGACATGACTAGAGCAAACCTTCAACAAATAATAGAGAGATCAGATTTGACTTCCACTGCTGCTATTGCTACCATTAACTAGATAAGTTTCATTTATCCAATCAAACAATCAGATGCAACTGCCAGATCAAGTAGTGGTAGTCAAATTTGAACCTTTCTATATGGATTTCAGAGAGACCAGTCATTATTTGCTGATATATTATTATAACTTGTTTAATCAAAAGCTACTATATATTAATTTATGATATTAAAAATTGATATAATTTTATCTATAAAGTGAGAATAATTTAAAAAAATATTCATAACATAAAATGATTCATGCATGCTGGTGATTGAATAAACCATGAAGTGTGCATTCTGAATCTCTACAAATTCCTTGACATTATTTTTCCAGTACAGTGTAAAACTATATATATAAATGTGACACAGGTTGCAGGTTAATGGTTACATGTCCACCAGTCTGCTGAAATACCATCCAGTGACCCGGTCTTGTTCATTGTTACTTGCATCTTGCTTAATTCAACTGTTTTTGCCCCATTTCTTGTACCCATAAAGTTCTTTTCAATAATCTAGAAAACTTCAAAATCATTCAGTAAATTTAATTCTAAAATTGGGTGAAAGGTAAGGGGTCAATAATAGATGAAGAAATCATTTCTTATTGTTCATACATATGGCCCCATCTCTGTAGGGTATTAGAGTAGAAATTTATTGAAGCCTGAAGTCAGAAAATAAATATGGCAACAAGGTTACATGCCATACTACAGAGTTAGGCAATTTTTTTAAAGATCTCAAGGGCACAAAAGGTATAAATATAGATTGTAGGGGCAAGGGAACAAAATAATGAAATTGTGAGATTCGGGGGCAGGTTTTACAATGGGGTGCTAAAACTTTTCCCTAAAGAATTCCTGACCAGCTGGAGTGCTGAAACTGATGTTTGACTATTGAAATATCCTAGCAGGTTAGGTTCATCAGATTTTAGCTTTGTCAACCTGGCCACTCTGTTATTACAGTAATTGCTCATTTAAATAATTTCAGGTCATTACTGTAAATGTAAATACAAAGTATTTGAAGTTAATACTGCTGTAAAATGTAGTTTAATAATATTGTATTAAAGTGTAAACACGTTTCTCAAGTCTGGCCATGTGTTTCTCAATATTCACAATATTTAACTACAATTGTACAAATTCAACTATATTAACATACTGTATAAAATATATTACAGTAAATAGCCTTCGAAATATATATTTCATAGAGCTAGACAGTGTATAAACAAATAATGGGAATCTGCTAAATAATTTGTAACAATGAAATACTTCTAAACATTTTCAAATTCATATATACTGTACCTTTTTATACTTGATGGAAATCATCACAAATAGTATGTACGAGATTGGCTCCATTTTCACTGCTTCGAAATTCGAAACATCGCCTCCTCGGCGATTTACATGATGCGATATAAAAGAAGATTGATGTACATTCGACGTAATATATAAACGTAACATATTAAGAAGAAAGATTACAACAAAAAATAAAAGAATATAAATAATCCGCGGCAATTCAAGATCCATACGTGAACTTTTCGTCGCCCCCCTGTCTTCATTTCCACAAAGCCCGCTCGCAGGCTAATACTCCAAGAATCTTGGAGTATTTGCCTGACACGTGACCAGCGTTTACCAGGGCTATGTCGCCGCCTTCAATTCGCGACTAGTCCTGGGTACGAGGTTGCTGGAAACTTTTACAGGCTTTTTAATGAGAATAGAGAATGTTTTATCTGCAACTGTTCACCCTTAGTTGCCACCGACGGTATTTGACAGCATAAAATTGCCTGTGGCTGTGATAACTGATATAAATAAAATACAGTCTGGTTATACTGACTTGAGCAGTTGAGCGTGTCATGACAAACTCTTTATTGGAAAATTGTGAAGAAATAGTCGAATATAGAGGGTCGAATATCATACTTAAACTTGTATAGCTACAGTATCATTGGTACATAACGTTGTGAAGACAAGCCTTTGCTTTAATACCTTTCGCTTCAGCAGTCTTTTTTTTTCCATGCTTCTCTACGCTTTTCCAAACGAGCTTCTCTTTCCTCAGCAGTCTCCTCGAGCAAACGTTGTCGTCTTCGCTGGCTCCCTCCTTTTTGCGAGACGTTCGGCTTTCTTGTCGTTTCCTTGCCGCTCTTCATTTGGCTCCATACAGTAGTCCATATCTTTTCAATTGGTATTTGATACCATAATTGTTTTATTAAACTCTTTATAGAGCAAATTGCTTTGAAAGCTGTCAAAGTTTTTTTGCAAACGTACAAAATACTGCAGTGCAAAAAGCAAATTATTTTCATGAAGTATCTGTCAGTTGAAGTCGTGATTTGTCATACAACAACAAATTTTAAATTTGACCAATCAGTGTTCGCTATCCATGACAGTCCGCCATCTTTTTGAGATCAGTGAGGATGACCACCCCCGCACAGTGACCCACGCCCGCGATATTTGATGAACTTTAGACTTGGCTAATGCTTTCGTTTCCCCGGGTGTAAATAGCCGGGGGGAATTAGTACCCTCGCACGGCGCTTCGCGCCGCCGGCTCGGGGATAAATCGTATTTAAACTGTACTAACTGTAGGGAGCCACCTTAAGAATAATTTTCCAGTTCCAATAAGTGCTGTAGAAAAATGTTTCATTATTTTCTTGAAATGAGATATATTTTTCTTAAAATAAGAAAATGAATTTTTCATTACCTGTTCAAGCCAAGAGAAGTCCATTTGTGTAAAAGTTGTTTTCAATTCCGTCAAAATATCCCTTCGTTGATGATCTGCTGAATATAATTTTCGTCTAACTTCTTTTATACGTGATTGCACTCGTGATTGCACTCGTGATTGCCGTTTCAAGCCCTGCTTTCATTCTTTTAAGATTACGCGTTTGATATTTATACATCTACGTATCAATAACATTGTCGACAACATTGTTGTCTCTACATCTACGTAAAAACTTTAGATGGTTTCTTGTTCTCGCTACTTTCGTCGTACATTTTTGTAGATTGTTTGACAGTTTTAGATAACGGCTCCCGTACCGATCTTTAATCCTGTTTCTAAAACTTCAGAACATAAAGAGAATAAGAAAGTGAAGGAGAGACAAATTAAGAAATATAAAGCATTAATTGATGAGAAAAGAAAGCTTGAAGAAATGTTAAATGAAAGATTGAAAGACCAAGAAAAAAATGAGAAAGGAAAAGATTAAAAAGGAAGTAATTGATCTTACAAAAAATGGAATTGATGATGATGTAAAGAAATATCTAGCATTAGGACCTGATTTTTCTACACGAGTACCATATGAGAAAATTATTTCAGAGACGGATAAAATGTGTTCGGTGATTGAGAAGGAAGGGGAATTGAAAGAAATCGATAAAGAAATCGTTGAACGTGAACTGAGTGATGTACATGAAAGTATGAGAATGATTTTAGAAAAAGCAAGACACAGGAAGTGTCAAACTAACTTGACAAAGGATGAAATGAATGGATAGAAAAAGCTGTGATGCAGTGATGGACGAGAACAGAGTATTTCTACCAGCGGACAAAGGACGTATTATGGTAACAATGGATAAATGGGAAAGTGAGGGAAAAGAACAAAGTTAGGAATATAAAATGAAGAATGTACTTATTGACTTGAAAGCAAAGCCATCCATAAGGGGAGGAATAGATTCGGACTTGACGCAAAAAGTCTGCCGAGAAGGATCGAAGATCGCAGAGAGTATTGTAAGAAAAAATGAGTTATCGGAGGAAACTGTTAATTATTTAAAACCGAAAGATTGCCATGCTCCTAGATTATCGGATTTGCCGAAAACACACAAGGACGGTGTTCCAATGAGGGGAATAGTGTCAATGATAGGTTCACCGTTCGAGAAAGTGTCGAGATCCCTTATCCCAATCTTACGAGTGATACAGGGAAGAAGCGGTCTATACATAAAAAAATCGCGAGAATTAAAAGAGAGTAAAGAACTGGCGGTTAGAGAGAAACGAGGTTCCTGCGAGTTACGATGTAAAGAACCTGTATCGGCTTATATATAAGCTTAGTGGAAAGATTGCTGAGGGAAAGCAAGAAGTTAAAGGATATAACAGATCTGAGTATTGGATCGGTCATGGAGTTTATTGAAGTGGGTGTTTAACCTAACGTACTGTGAGTACAATGGGAGTCATTACGTTTTGGAAAGTGGACCGATTGGGCTTGGAGCAACGGGTGAGATCGCGATGATATTCATGAAGGAATTTCAGTTACGGGCAATCGAAACGTCACCGTGTCCATTGAATGAATGGTTCTGGTACGTTGATGATAGTGAGATAGATTTAGAAAAAATCAGTCGGATGTGATACTTGACCATCTAAACAGCATTGAAAAGGGGATAATCGAGTTTACCAAAGAAGAGCAAGAAAATGATGTTATCCCGATTTTGGATCTGAAACAGAAAATCAACAGGAAAACGAAACAAATCGAGTGTATGGTTCACTACAAGAAAACACATACCAATATAAATGTCAAGGAAAGATCTAACCATCCCTCCACGATGAAGAAATGTATAATTAAAGGATTTGCAGATCCGGCTCGAGCATTATGCGATCCTGGATATGTAGAAGAGGAACTGAAAAATGTCGAAGATGTGTTTGTGGCTAATGGATATGACAGAGAGACAGTGAAACGGTATATGAAAAACAAAGAGGAGGATACGAATGAGTCGACAGATCCTAAAGATGAGGAATGTTGTAGAGGAATGGTGGTTATACCATATTTACAAGGAATGTTGGAGCAGTTCAAGAGAGTCGCTAAGAAGCATCGTTTCCGTACCGCATTCGGACCGGGGAATAAAGTGGGACAAATGAAAACAAAGGCACAGAAACCACTGGGAGAGAAACGGAAGACTGTTGTATACGAAGTTCCTTGCAAATGTGATGAGGCGGTTTATGTGGGAGAGACTTGGCGCTTATTTGGAACTAGAAAGAAAGAGCATATGAGTAAAGTTCGGTTGACGGGAGAGGACATAAAGAATTGAAAACTAGAGTCGGCAGAAGAAAGAATGGGTAAGGAAGATGGAGGTTCGGCGAGACATAGCGTTGATTGCGAGAGTGGATTGATTGGGAAAAGGCACGAGTGATAACAACTGAAAATGGATTAAAACAGAGGAAAGTGAGAGAAGGAATTGAGTCTTTAAGAGAACAATATAATGGCTACACGGTTTTGAACAATTTCGAACAATTGGTGATGTGGAGACCATTGTTAAATAAGTATTTTAAGAAGGAACATGTAAACAAGAACACGCGCACGCAAGTGCATAGTGACGCGCGCGCGAAATGACGTGACTGACAGTTAAATCGTCAGCATTTTTAAATATAACGTTAACAACAATTGTCGCCTGAAGACGAATATTAAAATGTCCGAAACGTTGCAAATTTAATTAAATTAACCTTTTGTATATATCCTTGTGAAATAAAAATGAATAATAAGTTATGAGCAACAAAGGTGAAAGTTTTAGAAACAAAATAAAAAAAATTCTTGTTTCAAGAAAATAATTCTTGAAACAAGTTTTTTTTTAATCGTTTTGTTTGTAGAAACACCACGTAAATTTATTACCACGTAAATTTATTACTACGTAAAATTATTATTTATTAATTTATTGATTGCAGTAATAAATTTACGTGGTGTTTCACAAACAAAACTATTATATTTTATCGCCATGCAAACATACAGAGAAGTGGGTTTTTTTTTTGAAATAAGAAAACGATGTTTTGCTGTGTATATATGAAAATGCTGACATATCTTTAAAGTGTATATGGAATGAAATTTCTTATTTTCTTAAATGAAAGAACTCTTTAAGCTGTAGTGTAACTTATCTTTCAGTTTCTTGTTTCTATGGTTTGTTTCCGAGATATTTCAATTTGTTTGACATGTAAATGAGTGTGAATAGTCCGCTAATTTATGACGTCATGTTGGTTGTAAGTTACACTACAACTTAAAGAGTTCTTTCATTTAAGAAAATAAGAAATTTCATGTCATATACACACTTTAAAGGCATTCGAATGTTTAATATATTATTTCATATCGTTATGTTTATATATTATACCCTTGACACTCTGCCCTTGACAAAGGTCTAGTACAGCTCCAAATTACATGCCAAAGACAATTGTTGCCAAACTGTTAATAATGCTTTAACATTTGACGCTGATATCAACTAGTAACGTGTCTCGTCCTTATACTAATTACAATACTATATAATTATGCCCGCTGCCGATCGGTGGGGATGAATTCGGTTCCAGATTATGGTGGTACTGGATTATCTTAGACCCCATAACCAGGCGAGGGATCATAGATACTTCCTCAACCAATGGAACCTCTTCCATCCCCATCGATGACAAGTCAACCTGTCTGCACAGGGAAGAGATCTCTACTTACTAACCAAGTTGCTCCCTAAAGTCCCCAAACCTGATCCGCACAACACGCGTAAACCGAATAACCCCTAATAACCCGGAAACAGATCCAGAGTACTACAACCCAAGTGGAAAGTGTATGGTAGACACCTGAAAAGCTCGTGACGCCAACATAATTCCATCGTTTGGGTTTGACATTTTGATAAATATATTGTAAATATCAACTGGAATGCAGTCAGCACAAAAAATTGAAACGACGCTATCCCGTGGACCTTCGCGCTCTGACACGTTAACTAGGCACCAGGCGCCCAGACAATACGCGAACTATTGCTGCTACATTGTATGCAGCATTGCATGTCATATAGTTGCTACATTGTATGCAGCATTGTATGTCATATAGCTGCTACATTGTATGCAGAATTGTATGTCATATAGTTGCTACATTGTATGCAGCATTGTATGTCATATATGCTACGTTGTATGTCATATAGTTTCTACATTGTATGCAACATTGTATGTCATATATGCTACATTGTATGCAGCATTGTATGTCATATAGCTGCGACATTGTACGCAGCATTGTATGTCATATAGTTGCTACATTGTATGCAGCATTGTATGTCATATATGCTACATTGTATGTCATATAGTTGCTGACAAATATTACAAATATTTTCAATCAGTTACTGGCTGTTAATTTTCTCTATTATAAATTATCGGAAAATCATGAAAATTCTCTGCAATTATTCAATAAAACATGAAAAGAACTCAAATTTTAGAAAGTAAATTAGAATGTATAGTATGGTATCAGGGGCGATGAAAGTGGGGGAAAGATCTCCTTTCCTAAAGGGGAAAAATGTAGCATTTTAATATAAATAAAAAACAATATTTCTCCCAAATTTACCTTAACAAATTAATTAATAAAGATAAATATTTTAGAGGAGAATTGTTATGTTTAATCTTGATGACATCAGTCATGCACGCAATTAATTCCGAGTAGCGAATTCTCTCCTGAACATGCAAAAATACATATTCAGATTATTCTAAAGATAAGTGTTATACAGTTAAAACGAATGTACTAAACACCTTATAGAATCTAAATACAGGATGACATTTGACATCTGTCACATCTCGGTTAAAAGAATATTGAGGAAACATATTTCTTATTTTAAGACACTGTTTCGCCGAAAAATATATCCGTTTGGAAAGAAATGCAAAAATTACAAAAGATGTTATGTATGCATTTAAAAACCAGAATAGAATGCCATTCCTGTTTCCTATATAGTTAAATTCTAGCATATTTTAATTTCTTTTCTTCGAGAAAATTTGAGAAATAATTTCTTATTAACCATTATTTCATTACAGTAAGAATTTGAATTTTTGTTTAAGAAACTATTTCTTAAAACAAGAAAATCATGTTTTCTAAGACAATGATTTGATATGAGATGAAGAAATCATAATAAAACAAATTCTTATTTTAAGAAAGCAAAAATAATGTAAAATATGTCAAGAAAATTTTTCTTATTTCAAGAAAAAATATCTTGCAAATCAAATATTTCTTATTTTAAGAATTGTTTTTCTTATTAAGAAAAGCTGTTTCTCATGTTAAGAAATAATTTCTTCAATCAAGAATTGTTTTCTTAATAAGAAAATGATTTTTTAACAGTTTCTTTACGCGCAAAAGTTACTTATGTCAAGTTTTTATGTACCTGCAGTGAGTTCATCAGAGTTTTTCAACAGCTTAATTTAGTATATATATATATATATATATATATATATATATATATATATATATATATATATATATATATATATATATATATATATATATATATATATTATATATATATAGAGCTTAAGATTTTGGTTTACGAAACACAAACAGTGCTCAATACCATATAGATAGAACGTAATATAGTTTTTAATCAGGACCACCTGATGATTCCTATACGGATGAAACAGACTGTTGTGGTTTTTTGAGGTAAAACGAAAAACTAATATATATATATGTATATATATGTATATATATATATATATATATATATATATATATATATATATATATATATATATATAAACAGTTTTGTTTTTCGTTATAGATAAAAGAGTGCTCAATACTACAAATTATTTAGCAGAGCGAATTAATTTGTTATCTTAAAATGTTTCAATTTCTCGCTACTTTAAGTTTCATGCCACTATTTGTGGCAATCTAACAATCTCTCATTACTAACAATCTCTCCATCGGAAACCGTGTTGATGTTATGGCTAAACGTAACGCCTTCATTACAATAAAAGATCATAAAGAAAACTTCCCTTCCAATGTAAAATGCCGCCTGATTAATCCATCAAAGAGTGAACTTGGAAAAGTCAGCAAAGTCATCCTTGATAATATCAACAATAACATCCGATCAGCCATAAACGTTAATCAATGGAAAAACTCCAAGTCTGTTATTGACTGGTTCCAGAACATCGAAGGAAAACCCAACCATACATTTTTATCGTTTGACATAGTTGAATTTTATCCTTCCATCACAGAAGACCTCCTTGACCGCGCCATCTTTTGGGCTACAACTTTAACAACAATCCCGGAAGAAGATATTTCCATAATCAAACATGCGCGAAAATCACTCTTGTTTAACAGCGATACAGCTTGGACAAAACGAAGTAGCGATTCATTATTTGATGTAACGATGGGCAGCTTTGATGGAGCGGAGATCTGCGAATTGGTTGGTTTGTTCGCTCTGAGTAAGCTCGCGGAGAAGTTTGGTAAAGAAAATGTTGGGCTATACCGGGACGATGGCCTTGCATTAATTGAAGGCGTTAACGGAAGAAAGGCGGACAAAGCAAGGAAGATGTTACATGACATATTCGGTCAAATTGGTTTCAAGATAACTGCTCAGGTTAACAATCAAGTCGTCAACTTTCTGGATATTACGCTAAATTTGGAAAATGAAAAATTTGCACCGTACAGAAAGCCAAACAACCAACCACTTTACGTTGACAGCCGATCTAACCATCCACCATCCATTCTAAAGCAAATTCCTGTCTCAATTAACAAGCGAATCTCTTCCCTTTCATCTGACCAACAATTCTTCGATGAATGCAAACCTTTCTACGAAAGCGCACTTAAACACAGCAATTACAATGTTTCTTTGGAATATTCACCCAACAGCCCTCCTTCTCCACCATCTACGAAACGAAGGCACCAAAGAAACATTATCTGGTTCAACCCCCCGTTCAGCAAATCCGTTAAAACCAACATCGCGCGGAATTTCCTACAGCTTCTCGATAAACACTTCCCACCTACAGGTCCTTTGCACAAAATATTCAACCGTAACACAGTCAAAGTGAGCTATAGCTGCATGCCTAATGTAAAGAGCGTTATATCTCGCCACAACAATTGCATCCTGTCAAAACCCACAACCACCCCACCAACATCAGATAATTGCAACTGTAATAACTCGAGTGAATGCCCTATTAAGAAGAACTGTAAATCTAAAAACATAATCTACAAGGCCCAAGTTACATCACCCGACGACGGTGTCATGAAAGAGTATATAGGAATGACGGCGACTACTTTCAAAGAACGATATGGAAATCATAAGAAATCCTTCAAACCCCAAAGATATAAAAACGATACAGAGCTGTCAAAGTACATCTGGGGGCTAAAGAGTAATAATAATAAAGATTACACCCTAAAATGGTCAATTCTGAAGCGGGCAGGTGCATACTCATCTGGTGCAAAGCGTTGCAATCTCTGCATAGAAGAAAAACTCTGCATAATGGATGCAAACAAACATTTAACACTGAACAAAAGACCCGAGATATTCGCAAAATGCCGACATCGCAAGAAATTTTGGGCGGGAAATTTTGAATGCGCGTGCGAATAATGACGGTGCATGCACGTCAGCAAACTATAGATCACGCCATTATAACAAACTGAATTTAATCGCCTGAAGATTGCCACAAATAGTGGCATGAAACTTAAAGTAGCGAGAAATTGAAACATTTTAAGATAACAAATTATATATATATATATATATATATATATATATATATATATATATATATATATATATATATATATATATATATATATATATATATATATATATATATATATAATTAGGTTTCTTTGTTTACAAAAACATTTGGCAGAATGCTCAATGGATATCCAGAGCATAATTAAATAAGTGCAACGACTCAAAAAATTCCACTAGGCATCTTTATTACCATTAGTTTCGTACCACAAGATGTGGCACTCATCAGATAAATTAGCCTTATGACTACAGCAAAAAACCTACAGTATTTATGTACAAGTGGATGAAAGCTTTAAATTAATCCTATTTACAAAGCACGCAAAGCAATTATTTTGTTACTTGATAAAATTGACAGGACGCGGAAGTATTAACAACGCATAACATAACACCAAGCTATTAAGATTGCGCGGAATATTTAAAACAAAAATATGTCTGTCTCGAGTGCATGCCCTTTAAATGTTAGCTAAAAGAAAATTTTTCGCATGTCTACATGAAGACACTAATTCATTACGTTTTTTCAAAGTAGCCAGTTCAGGTTTACATATAATAAAGTATTTTTCCCACAGGCAGAGATTACATCTATTAGAAGTAGGGCTGTAGGGCTTGGCCCGCTTCAAAGTTTGCCATTTAATATGAAATTCAATTCTTCTGCGCTTTAACTGCCAGACATATTTACTAAGTTCAGTCACAGTTAATAGAAGAAGCTTTCTTCTATTAACTGTGGTTCAGTGGAGTTTCTTTTGTCGTACAAAGTAAATGAGGTTTTGTGGTTGAAATATCTAGTTTTAAAAGCGTTTTCAGTCAGACCAACGTATGTTTGAGGTGAACTATTATCGTTGGTAGAAACTGTAGCTTGATATACAATGAATTCGACCAAACATTTTTTGGACATTGGGCACTCCTCTTTCTTTCTACAGTTGCATGTGCTTTCTTAGCTCGTTGTGGCGGTTTGGGACAGTTTGGTCTTGTTGTGTCCGTCTAGCTTATTTTAACAGTGTTGCGGTTGAATATTTTGTGTAAGGGGTGGCCTATCGGGAATTCACGCCTGTCAAAAATGCATCCAAAAGCGCCAATTAGAAGTGTCCACTATTTTTCTAATTACCGAGCGGAAAAAATGTGAGACTGGTAACTAATTCTAATTTTGAAAATCGCGCTTTTTCTCTTGCTTCTGGTACTTTGTAGGATGTGTAAGAATATATAGGTATATACGAGTGTGAAAGAGGAGATTCTGTGGATTATTTTGATCCCAATTATTGCCATGGTTACTTTATTATTATTCTAGTTTGCTGGGTCTTCTTCCGGGCATTCGCGCTAGTTACGAAGTTTCAAAGGAAGTCGCTAAAATACACAAATTTCGGCTAGTTATATCTTTTTTGTTTATGCTCTGATTTTTTTCGTTATTGTGTGATTTGAAAGATAAAGTGTCCATTTACAATCGTATGTTTTTTGTTTTTTGATAATTGTGCAATGAAATTGTAAAAATGCCGTGGAAAAGAGCAACACAATACAAGCGCTTCATTGTCGGGAGCGTATGCGACAGCAAAGGTTAAGCTCTATAGCCATAGATAACAAGACGAAGCAGGGTAGAGCAACGGCTAAGAAGTTAAAAAGATTGGATAAAAGGGTAAGATGAACCTTTTAATTGTTTTGGTAGTTTATTTAGTACAAAATTTTAACAAATCGATGCCTCTAGGTATAGTCAAATCATAGTATTTATACATATATTTTCAACATGATCGATCGGCTCAGCTGCTAGGTTAATGTTTACTTAACCACTTGGACAGTGAGTCAAAGATCCCTTCGTTGAATGTATTTATTTATGTTTATTGTTTACTGCATGAATAATCTTTCAAAAGCATTTTTGATATTAATACCCAACATTTTCACCTTGACAAGTAAAGACAGTAAATTTGTCTGACAATTCAATATTTGATTGTTTCACCTAATGGGCCATTCATTTTATATACACACACCCCTATGGATGAGGTTTTCTGAGGGGTCGCCTGAATTTTAACAAAATTTGTCAGGGTAACCTGTAAATACACCATTTCGATGATTACGTAACACATACTTTTTGCCCTTGGAGCCCCAGATCATGATTCATGAGTGCAAGGCTCCCAGGCCAAATGACGTAATTATTGAAAGGATGTATTATTAAAATTTTGGATAAAATTCATCCGAAGGGTTGTCTAAAATAGGAAATAATTCTGAGCCGCATGGTATTGGAGATGAGGTTTTCCAAGGGATTGCCTCAATTTTAACAAAAATCTTCAGGGTAACCTGTAAATATACCCTTTCGATTATTACGTCACACATACTTTTTGCTCTTGGAGCCCCAGATCATGATTCATGAGTGCAAGGCACCCAGGCCAAATGACGTGATTATTGAAAGGATGCATTATCAAATTTTTTGATAAAAATTTATCCGAAGGGTTGTTTAAAATAGGAAATAATTCTGAACAGCATGTTATTGGGGATGAGGTTTTCTGAGGAATTGCCTGAATTTTAACTAAATTCTTCAAGGTAACCTGTAAATACACCCTTTCGATTATTATGTCACACATACTTTTTGCTCTTGGAGTCCCAGCTCACAATTCATGAGTGCAAGGCTCCCAGGTCAAATGATGTAATTATTGTCATTATTGAAAGGATGTATTATCAAATTTTTTGATAAAAATGTATCCGAAGGGTTGTCTAAAATAGGAAATAATTCTGAACAGCATGCTATTGGGGATGAAGTTCTCTGAGGGATTGCCTGAATATTAACCAAATTCTTAAGGGTAACCTGTAAATACACCCTTTCGATATTTACGTCACACATACTTTTTGCTCTCGGAGCCCTGGATCTCGATTCATAAGTGCAAGGCTCCCAGGCCAAATGACGTAACTATTGAAAGGGTGTATTATTAAAATTTTGGATAAAAATTTATCTGAAGGGTTGTCTAAAGGAAATAATTCTAAACAGCATGCTATTGGGATGAGGTTTTCTGGGGAATCCCTGAATTCTTAGATTTTGTGCATCAGGACAACAAATTTATGGTGATTTGTGCGCCTGACAGGGAGACAGAGTGATGGGGTCGGGCATTGGGTTTATAATTATTGTAGAATATGTATAATTATTGTTTATAATTATTGCATGTTTTTGCAGGAATATACCCGGGAATGCAAGAATAATTTGGCTGTTCAGCTACAATCATCAAATAATGCAATGTCAGCATTGTATTGTTCTCAGTGTGAAAAATTTTAATAGAAATAAAATATACACATGCTAGTATCCTGATAGATAGAACATTGTATTATTATAAGGTGTCGCATACACTGGTACTGATGCTACTTTGAGTGTGTTCATACCGGGCAAGCAGAAGAGTTTGCTTGACAGCGGTGGGAATCGAACCGGCGACCTTTGGTTTGCTAGTCCAATGCTCTACCAACTGGGCCATATATGCATGGGGTCAAGTTGGTAAGAGAACCAAAAGTCGTGGGTTCCATTCCCACTGCGATCAAGCAAGAGGAGCATCATAAACAAACAGTGGTCTACATATTTATCTATATCCCACTAACAATGAATAAAATCATTCAAAAAAGAAACTGTGTCCAATGTGTGTAATAAAGGTCTAGTTTTTAGAAATGAATAGATTCAAACATATTCCCAGCCATGTTGTCATGACATTCAGGGTCTTAGCACTGTTACAACATGTGACATGATTATGGCTGTCAGCAGGTGGTATGCTATAAATCATTTCTGGCAAATGTTTTTGTCATGAGAAATGAAATCAGTATTGCAGGTGAGAAAAAGAAACATTTCCTAGTTCATTCAATATTGTAGAATGCTGTTTTATAGTGAAATAAATCAAGATATTCCTTGAAAATTTGTCTTCCTTGGAATACACTTTTTTGATATTTATGTCACAACTCCTTCCTTGTCCAGGAAACCTTTTGTTCATGAATTTATTTTTTTTATGAGAGTGCGGCTTCTGGACCAAAGGGGTATTTGTGATTTAATTACCTAAAGGGTGTATTGAGATGGGTGAAAGTAAAAATATACTGTAGTTATATGTAGATGGTGGTGATCATATCTTACTTAAGACGACAATGCTCTGAAATGCAACAATATTTTACTTGCTGTATTTACATTTTACTGATTTAAGAGCATGCTGTATAAAAGTAAGAGAAATCTTACTGTTTATAAATAATTATTTTTGTTTTTCCCAAGGAAGCAAAAAGGCTCACAATACTCGGGAGTGGTTTTCACCAATCTCTGATCCCAGCATGGAAAATAGCTCTAAGGGAATATCTTTATATGTTTATATGAAATGGATGTCTAATACTCCGCTTTCCGCTGAGTCGACGACTTATTGCTGACAGCCATAATCTCGATTCATGCCGAAACAATGCAGGGCATTGCGGAGCTAGCCAAAATTTCCGCAGCATGCCATATTGCCATTTTATTAATATGCCAACTGAGAGATCGGCAGAACGACTTTCAGTCGGAGTCCAGCTCCGATTCTACGGCCACTGTGCACAAGGCATCCCTTATCTTCTTCGCCCCATCGCTTTTCCCATCATTTCCAGCATTATGGCAAACAACTTCTTGTAAAACTACGTCAATAGTCCTAAATTTTCCACTCTGTTCGCCCGCCATTTTGAAAGTTTCGCTCTGTATACTTCATGTAACTTACATGTTTTGAATACTTTTGCAACGAAAACCGCTGCCCACCGCGTATCGCATATTGGCGCTTTTGGATGCATTTTTGACAGGCGTGATTCATCATCGATGATATTCAAAACTGTTTGTCCAATATTCAGTGTTCATACATGTTTACTAAATGGTGGATTGTACCAAATGATATTCCGTCTTCGATTTCGGGTTCGAGGGGTTGTATGATTTAGTGGGTGCTTGTACTTTAACTGGTGTTTATAGCCACTATTCTCAAGTGCATGCTGGTATTGTTGCGAGGCTCGTTGAAATGATTTCTCATCGGATGATATTTCAGTTAGGCGTTTGTTGATAGATGGTGGGATATTGCGCAGGATATTAGGTGGGTGATTAGATTTCTTGTGCACGTAAAGGGGTATATTATTAGGTTTGGCGTATGGTTGATATTTCCCGGTTGACAAATTAAGGGTAACGTCAAGAAAATTGACTATTTTCTTGTTAGCTTCAATTATGATTTTGAGTTCGTATCTGTTGAAAATGGAACACAAATCTTTTTTGATATTTTCTATCTCACGCGCTGTCGCTTTAATGACTCCTAACCCGTCATCTCTATATAATCCGAAGTTGTTTTCATGCTTTGTTGTGATAAGATGTAGTAAATATGAACCCACCAGTTCACACGATTCTGCACCGTCGAAGCTGCCCATTGTAACATCAAAGAGACTAGATGATGTCCGTTTACCCCAATAGTTTCCTGAACTGTGTAAACATGATGTTTTGGCGTGCATAATAATTTCTCGTTCCTCGTCCGTAATAATGTCGTAATTTGATGCGAAATCTATATATATTCTTCCTGTAGTGTTCTTTATGTATCCTGAAGATGACTACAATCTAGTCGAAACGTAGATTCAATAAATCAAAACAAAATGTTAGTCGGAGTTACTGTTCTTTTGTATTTTATTAAAATACTGAGTGTTTCCCGTAATTATTGACTCGGTATTTGCCGTATTTTACGAATCTGTCACGTGATTTACCACCGCCCGTACACGGTACACCGCGACACGAAATTTAGACTATAAGAAAGTTGCATGCCCATATATGGGCATGCAACAAAAATTATAACGTCATGTGGCACACGTGCTGTTTTTTGATTGGACAATTTAAAGTTGAGGTGTAATATATTACATGTATATATAAAATAGTTTTTTTAATTAATTTTCCGTCACTAATGAAAGTAATAATCTCACTTGTGATGATTATCACTTGCTCATGTGATGATTATCGCTGAATCGGTATTACCGCCGAGCCACACCAGACGTAATGCGACAACGCGGCGCGATTTTTCAGTTTTTAAAAGTTGTTTTGAAAGGAATTTTAAAACATATGTGTACCAAATCATTCAAAATGTTATATTCCTGGTTAATAATCCACCTAACATGATCTCGTTAGTTTAACCATATAGCCTGGTTAAACGAACCAGGAATCCTGTTTAGATTAGCCACAATGGTGACCAAACAACCAGTACTGTGGTTAAATTAACTAGGAAATTTATCAAGGAACAGTAAGTTACTCTAAACACCATTAATTTTAAACAAGAAAAATTTTAGTCCAGGTGTTTTTGTGCGTATTATTCTCCATATATTTGGTAACCGTGTACATACCTTGAACTTCGTCTGGAATATAAAATCTCTTCAGCACATGTTGAATGTAAGAAGCTGAAACTGCAGCACCAAATTGACACCAAGTCGAATTTTGACCTTCATCATTTTCCCACTTTGCGATAGATTTACAGGACAGCCACGGCACTCGAGAGTTCTGACATGTTGCATATACCCCTAAAAACGATAAAACTGAGGTTATCTTTGGTATTTGAGGGAAACATCGAAACTCAAAGACATCCATGTCTTCCACACGAGAGCGTTACCCGAAGGTGACATGTTTCTGTTAACTTTCTGACGAGCTTTAACTATCTCTAGCCTCGGATTAGGGCGTCTAATTGTCATTAGAAACTTACAGATTCGATCCCTGTCTATAGGCACTGGCATTCCAAGCTCACAGGTTGATGGAATGGCAGCCATTTTGACTATTTGAATATATAATGCGTTTTTGAATAGTGTAAATAACGCGTGTTGGCGAAATATTTATAATACTGCGAGTGCGTAGAACGAGAGTAATTTCTGACATTAAATTTCAATTCAAACCTATAAAAACTGTAAATAATCTTTATTTCTTCTTTATCTTAAATAAAAGCTCAGACAATAATATAAATTTTCACGTTTATATAGATTTTGTGTTTAAAATTTCTGCACTCACCTGACCGTGCGGAATGTACGCGGGCTCGTATGTATACGTCCCGATAAATCTTTAATCGGTACAGTTTTTACGAGTAAATTGACTAAAATGATATTAGTTATGAAATTGGTTGCGTCTTTTCATTACAAATAGGACTTGATTATTTAATTATTCTTACTGCACAACCGTCTTCTCCTCGGATCTGGAAGATTTAGACAATTCACCCGGGACGACGCTTCTAACTGACAATATACCAGTTTTCCAATAGGAAATCATTCCATTAGTATACCTACGTTTTGACACTTTGTCTACTCCAATTGTCCCCGCTTTGTGCAAATCCCCCTTTTTGTCGTCACCATCTTGTAAACCTGTCCTAAACTGACCAATATGGACTTTTGGAACTACAACATTTTCACAAGGACCATCCCATGCAAATTTCCCACGGCCGAACAAATGCACCAATCCCAAATTGCAGTCATACGTTGTACGATCAAAATTTGACAAATCTTCATCCTGTTGCTCAAGAAAGTGAACTTGTGATGACACTACGACATCACCAAGGAAGTGTGCTTCTTTCCTTACACCATCGCAAACTCCCAGAGTAACAATAGCTTTCGGTTTAAGTTCTTGGATTGTTTCATAAACCAGAACGTCATGACCTGACGAAGTGCGGGTGTTGCCGAAGTGTGGAACTTTCAAGAGCGTCACTTTATTGCTACCGATTTCTCCAAAGCAACGGTTTTTGTCACTTTCGTCTTTCTTGCTGGGTATTTCGACATTGTCTAATATTTTTTGCGCTTCGTTAAACTCCGTGTCGTCCACTGTGAGCAAAAGAACATCGTTAAAAACTTTGAATTCGGAATCCGCCGTGGTGGTGCATTGGCCTAAACAAATGAACATAACAACGAAAAATAAGATTGACAGACGGACGGGCCGAGTGACAGACGGAAGAGAGTTTTATTTTTATTTGCCGAGACAGAAGAATCTGCAAAGTGAAACCATGCACATAATGCACGTTGGCGGTTCCTGGGAATCTATCCCGCCAGTCAACTAAAGATCGCAGGTCTAGACTGTGCCGGGGGCAGTAGGAGTTCGTTACTATAGCAACATGCGCTTACGAAATTTACTCTACAATAGCCTATTGGTTTGTGTGTTTGGGAAAGAAGCACGGTGATCCCCAATTTTTGTCATGGAATATTTTACTTACAACATAGACTATTACAGTACTATAAGCAATATACAAAAAATATGCGATGTCATTTAAAAAAAAAAACAGCCCAAAATTCTCGTTTTTTTCGATAAAAATTTTTTGCATTACAGATGTTTTATTTTTGGTATATTGAAAGACTTTTGCAGTATACACTACAGCTACCTCCTCCTCAGGCCATACAACCCGTAAGCAGTATGCCCGTTCGCTGGTTAAAATTTGAAATCTGAGACGAAGCTGAATAACATGTCGATTTTTTGGCATATAGTGTCGATTACTCGGTTGGATCAAATTTCTTGAAAATATGGCACATCGTCTGCCAATCCTGTTTTGCGAGTATTTTCTAAATATATCTTGGCAGTTATGGCCGATAAAGGCGACGAGCAGATTCAAATATTGGAGGGTTTTACAAGCACAAGCGACAGTGATAATAGACGTCGTGAATCTATCATTTGGCCAAATGGGTACACTGTATAAAAGACAAATATAAATGGAATAAATTTTGAGTCATATTTAACAAATAGAGAACAGCAATGTAATGTTAATGGAGAATTATCTAGTAATAAAATTATCACCTGTGGAGTGCCCCAGGGATCTATACTGGGACCACTGCTATTCCTATTATATATTAATGATTTGCCCGATTGTTTGAAATCAACTAATCCATGCATGTACGCGGATGATACTCAAATCTTTTCATCTTCCTACGATGCAAATGAACTTGTTGTATATTTAAATTCAGATCTTGCCCATGTCTGTAACTGGCTTAAAGAAAATAGGCTGCAGATGCATCCATCAAAATGTAAAATGATGTTTATTGGCTCCCCGTATAATCTTAATAATATAATGTTTGAGGAACCCGTTGTGGCTAATGCAAAACCCATATCACGAATTGCTACACAAATGTGCCTAGGAGTAAAACTAGATGAAACCCTTAATTGGGATAGTCACATTGAAATGATATGCAAGAAGGCGAGCGCTGCTATTGGCGCTATGAAACGTATAAAGCCCTTTGTTCCAATGCATACCTTAGTATCGATTTATAAAAGTCTTGTGCAGCCCTACTTTGATTATTGTTCCCCCCTTCGGGACACTTGTGGTAAGTTGCTAAGAGACAAGTTGCAAAGATTTCAGTCTCGTGCAGCAAGAGTCGTAACGGGTGCTAATTATGATACTCGCTCAGCTGATCTTCTCAACATGCTTTCTTGGGATACACTTGAAAATAGGCGGTCTGGTGCCAAGTCAGTATTAATGTATAAAATACTTAACGACCACACTGCGGCAGGTCTCCGGGGGTCATTCGTGAGAAGAGAAATAGATCAAACTAATTATCATCTTCGAAACACAGCAACTGATCTAACAATTCCTAAACCGAAACGAGAATTTCTTAAAAAAAGTTTTAAATATAGCGGCGCTATGCTCTGGAATCAACTCCAAAACGAAGCAAAATTGGCCGAGTCGCCTCATTCGTTTAAATCAATTGTTGGACAGCGACATGCTTTCTAATTATTTGTATATAGTAACGTGTACAGTATGTGTGTACTAATATTTGGTTTAAATTTTTCTTTTAATGATTTTTAAGATCTAAACACGCCCCCCATGGAAACCAGCCTAGAGTTGATGGGGCTAGCGTGTTCTTCTTTCTGTTAATTTTAAATAAAGTATTACCTACCTACCTACCATACGACGTGCTACATGTAAAAGCGCTGCGTGTTTGTAATATGCAAATTATAAACTCAGTGATATTTACGTGCTTCTCTTTTATAAATCATTGTATGCTTGTTTGTTCAGTATTCTCTGTTTTTATGTATATTGTGGATACGAAAAGCGGTCTAATCAGAAGTAGTTAAAGACTTTAAATTAATAATAATTAATATTGTTCTGGTAAATAATTCGGTTTGTGGCTCCCGCCATTTTGGAAAATTAGTCCGCAGGCCTTTCCGTTCGTTTCCCACCAATTTTATATTTTTGAAAGGCCTGCGGAGGAGGTAGACAATACAGCGTGCAAAATTTCAACATAGGTCACCGCACGAAATAATTCATGAGTGAGCAATTGACATGGAACGCGTTATAACCACGTACAATTGCGCGAGATGACGTGAGCATGCAGGTCTCCACGTCAGGTCATATATATGTTGGGCCTATTCCTGATTAATATTAGGATTTGTTCATATAGCGTAACGTTTTGTTTTTGCGATTCTTGTGTAAGGGATTTTGTGTGTATTAATATATCCAACCACCTTAAAGGACAATGACCAATTGTGGTTCCAGGGATAAATTATCCATGGATGATGATCCTAAATCGATACGTGATGAAGAAAGCGGCATACAGTATTATTATATAGACAACTATCTTACTACCAAACAAAAAGGGACTATTTATTATTTATGCCCGGGGATGGCCTGGCAAAATTCAATTAACAAATAAACAAAATGATTTTCCCCCACCTCTGCATCACAAAAAAATTCAATGACCCCTTCACGTGAATTCTAAAAAATAGTAACCCCCCACCACCACCACCACAACCACCGCCGATGTATACATAGACACATGACCAGGCATCAGATCTACATTTTCTTGTGCTTTAACAATATAACTATTTAATCAGAACAAACTCTGCTAATCCAAACTTTAGACTGGCCAGAAGTATTTTGATAAAAAAAATGCTGTTTTAAAAATTAGAATTCAGTTTCCGTGTATTTTCTGCACTACAAAGTACTATACATTATGTGCTTACTAAATTAAACCATGTATATACTATAGCATACGCCAAACTCGCTCTGGACGTAATGTTGCCACATTGCTCACTCGTTATCGTGACTTTTTTTTTTTTTATTAAAATGTACATCAGGAAAACATGACAAAAATTTATGGCAAGTTCATAGCAAAAGTTATAAGGTAGATGTTCGATTGTTTTTCATATAAGCTGATTAAAACTGATTGATTAAAACTGAGAATTTTGCCAGCTACATGAATTAAATTTGCTGCCTTGCTCGCTCCCTGAGGTAGCAATAATCGTTACGTTACATGTCAAGTTTCCCCCACTATAATAAAATAACTGGACTGCCTCCCCTTCTGAGCCAATATTTTTAGGTGACCCCCCCTTTTTTGGCCAAAAATAACTCATGATCGACCCCTTTTTTGCCAGTCCAGCCCCGGTCATAAGTACTAAATGGTCCCTAAGCTATTCCACATTCTGAATTGGCTCTCTACTAGCAGGATATTAGCTTTCAGTATTTTTGTACGAGTGAATATACCAATTCTACAAGTCGACTGGTCAAATTTGACGTATTAATAACGTCTTATTAACCGAACGCGAGGTCTGTACAGAGAAATATCGGACCGAGGACTTTTTTGTACAGACCGAGCCCGTAGGGTGAGGTTTGTACAAAAAGGCCAGTGGCGTAGCCAGGATTTCTGGTTAAGGGGGGGCCGCAAAAAATTCAGGGGGGGGGCACTTCAAACAAGATGAAAACTGAAAAGAAGAAAACAAAGTACGTACACATAGGCACACCAAATTAGTTTTGTTTAATTGTAAAACTGCAAATACAACAAACATTAAATTGAATACCAAAGGTATAACAACGCTATATAAGGAATAAAATATTCACAATGAGCCATACGTTAACCAGTGCCGTAAGAAACTCTTATATAGTGATTGCATGGGAGAGCTGAAAGCGAGGGCCGAAAGCCCGAGGAAATTTTTAAATTTAGAGTCTCTGAAATGCCATTTCCTAAACTTTGGGGAAGATTTGACAGAATTCTGATGGTCAGAAAAAAATGTATTAGTACGAAATTTACAATTTAGTAGTACTAACTGGGCGAAGGCGTGTTTAATTAACTATATTTTGGATAGGTTGCAGGAACGTATGGGTAATATCTTCATTCTTTGCAGTTTATCATGGATATAATGAGCCACTTATTGTGGGATGGACGCAGCCCCCCCCCCCCCACTTGGTTGCTACGGCCTTGATTAACCTATTTAATAAGTTTGCCTTGTTAGATGGGTTAGCTGATAAAGTAAAACCCTGCACGTACGACCAACTTGCTTGTTGTTATTTTGATAATCAAAGAGGAATGCCTCGAATAATGGTAAGTTAATTTACCAAATTCTCCTTAGTTGCTGAAAATGTTAAAAGCTGAAAAAACTTTCTATGTGTTTCGATTAAGAGACTACAAATGGAGCCAACAGGACGCGACATTGGAAATTTCCAAACACAGAAAAGTTTGAGCATATAAATTAAGCGCGCGTGTTTTAACCAAGAAGAAAGGAAAATGCCCTCGGTTGGTGTTTTAACCATGAAGTCTAACTTTGAGTTTTCCCAGCGGGGGGCAATAATTTTGCCAGGGGGCCCGGCCCCGTGACCCCCCTCTAGTTACGTCACTGAAAAAGACTGAGGTCCGATATTTCTCTGTATATAACGAGCAAGCGAGGTTAATAAAACGTTTATTATATGGCATTTTTACTTGAAACAGACAAGAAATGCATGATTTGAAATGCATATTAGTAGCGTGGTACACATTTAGTCGAAGAAAACAAGAATACCAATGTATACCTTCTTTTCCACTAAAAACCATTTGCAGATATCTTATTGATAACAAAGTGTGACGCGACAATCGATCGGATAATCAGAGAAAAATTTTACTTGGGCGCGGATGGGAATCGATCCCATGCAGCGGGAGGACTGGGGAACTGGCACGGGAGAGGGTGTGGGGCAAAAGGGACTGTATACATTCTATTCATAACTGCATGCGCATCATCCTCGTCCCCAGGGCCTCTCGGCCGCGTTCGTCCTCCCTAGACCCTGAGACACACGGAACCGGAAGTGCAAGAAAACTTGCAGTAGTTTCCAAAGAGCATTCTCTTGAATTGGGACACTTTAGCACCCGTAAGAATTTTCACAGTGAAGTATTAAGAAGAAACGAAGTATTTGTGTTGACATATGTTGATAGAATAATTTTGCTCAGCGAAAACTGCTCAACTTCTGCGAAATAGCAGTTCTCTGAGAAGCCAATCAGATCTCTTCCTATAGTCGTCTGTCCCAGAGCCTAATTTTCAACGAGTGACCGAGTGAAAATTGCTCTGGGGACGAGAATGGGTGCGCATCAGTCTGGAAAATCACTTTTTAAGGTAAAGTATTACATAAACAAAATACCTGTGGTTTCTTTTGTCTGTGTTAATTTTTTATTAATTCTTTTCACCTCATGTTCCACTCCACTTATTTTATGTTTTATTCCACACACTTCATCTTGTAGTTCTTTACAATTATAAAAGTGTAAAATTTAAGGCAGTTACTTGACACGTCCCCGTACTAGATTAAGTTTGCTTAAGTTCGCTATTACCCCCACTGGAGCTAGGCATATCAACTTATGATCAATATGAGGCTGAAGGAATTCAACGATAAAATTATTGATCATATGGTATAAATGCAGCTTTCCGATTGGAAAATCAATTGTTGAGGTATAATACTATAATTATACATAAACAACATACCTGTGGTTTCTTTTGTCTGTGTTAATACTCCTTCGACGCTATTCAGTTTTTGATTCATTTCACTCATTCCATCTTTCATTTCACTTATTCCATCTTTCATTCCACTTATTCCATCTTTCATTTCACTCATTCCATCTTTCATTTCACTCATTCCATCTTTCATTCCACTCATTCCATCTTTCATTCCATCTTTCAGTTCACCAATTCCGTTTTTCATTTCACACATTCTATCTTTTATTCCACTCATTCCATCTTTCATTCCGTCTTTCACTCCACTCATTCCATTTTTTATTCCACTCATTCCATCTTTCATTCCATCTTTTAGTTCACTCATCCCATCTTTCATTCCACTCATTCCATCTTTCATTCCACTCATTCCATCTTTCATTTCACTCAGTCCATCTTTCATTCCATCTTTCATTCCACTTATTTCATCTATAACGTTGCTTTGGAGAAACAGATAGTACTCATTTTTCTGACGATTGATTTTTTCCTTGACTTTTTGTGCTTCCTTTGTAGGAAAATCCGATTCTTTCAAATTGCCAATCCTCTCCAGAGATATCGTGCTAAAATTCAAAGCAGCGAACACATCTTTGGCGTGCTTAACATAGTCATCGAACGTGACTTTATTAGATGTATGACAAAGGGTGTTTCGCAAAAGACGAAGCTGATCAATGGCAAGTGCAATCGTTTCATTTGCATCTCCACTCGAGCTTGTCACTGCAGAGTGGAATGGAGAAGGGGCTGGCTTTCGTCCTTTTAAATACATTTCTCCGAGCGTCTTTTTCTTTCCTGTGCTGTCTGGTAGCGCAAATGTTCTTGCATACAGAGTGGCTTGAAATAGTGCAGTGCAGTCCCACTCTTTAAATGAGCTGTTCGTGGGAATTTTTGTGTTTGGAGCCTCATTGTTGTGGAGTATATTGCGTACAAAACGGGAGTCATCCCAAACGGTGGAACTTGCTGCAACATTGGTGTCCCACATGTCTACAAAGATGCTACGCAAAGCATCTGGGAATTCCTTTAGGACAATCGACGCAAACTTGAAGTAGTTCAGCTCTTCATCAGAATACGGCTGCATAGACATATTGGCTGAATTTCTGGGTAAAAATAACACCGAAAAAAAAAGCATAAAAAAAACTGATGCAAGGAAAAACATGTTCAAAGCAAACAGGTCTGACTAGTAAATTTAATGAACGTAACTTGAAGAGGTTACAGTTTACGACGCAATGTTTCGACACTCCGATAGAGTTGGGCGATATTTAACAAATCATATCATGATTATTGTCCAGGGAATTATCGTGACGTTCGATAATATCGCGATACATTAAAAACGATGGCCACAGTTCCAATTTTATATTG